>SJYS01025124.1:631867-642203 GCA_006410695.1 Philantomba maxwellii | reverse complement strand
ATCTCTGAGGAATGACCCTGCCCAGTCATTGCTGAGATAAGGGGTGGGAAGGGGAACGTCACATGGCCGTCGGACAGGGTGGACCCACAAGGGCTGATGAGCAGAGAACCGGCCGGTCTTGACTCAAGAGTGGAAGCTGTGGTGAGGCCTCCAGGGAGGCTGGACATTCACACCTGGATGTCAGCACCCACGGCTGAACCTGGAAAGCAAGGCTGGTCCTGCTAGCAAAGCGCGGGAAGGACTACAGGGTGGGCAGGTGCCCCAGGCCCAGAACCAGTTCAGACAGATCGGGCCCGCACCCGCGCCCAGGCCTGAAAGGAGAGGCATTGTTAATAGCGAAGGACCCTGAGTTTCCGCACACACAGAGGGGGGAAAATCCAGCGGAAAGTTCTGCCATTCCAAAAAACTATGCTTGTAAAATACTTCTGAGCAAATGACTCTGCTTTCAACAGTTATTTACTGGATTTTATACCCAAATGTGAACCAAAGTCGTAAAAACGTAATGACTCAGTGCTGTGCCTTTCGAGTTCCAGCCCCAGAACAGCAACGCGTGGTTTCAATGTTTAGCTGGAATTGTTTGAACATCCCAAAAATATGGTAAGAGTTGCTGTTGGAATTACAATCAGTTCCACAGAAAAGTACAAGCCACCACTTTCCTCCCTGCCCTCCTTCCCATTCTCAACCCCGCAACCTGTCTCTAGGTGCCAGCCCAGCTGGGAGGCTGACTCCAGGGGCCCCTGGGGGGGAGGCAGGCAAATCTTCTGGTCTTAGCCTGACGTCGCCAGCCGTCCAAAGCAGCCGGCTCTGCGAGACACCTCCACGGGCAAGGTTTCTGTTGTCGGAAACCTGGCAGGAAGGACTGTCAGCGCTGGAAGCGACGTAAGAGAAGGGTGTTCTCAAGTCAGGAAGGAGTCGGCTCCTGAAGGCAAAAAAAAAAAAGAAAGCATCCAGAAGGCTGGTGGCCTGTGACACCTGAGTCGGGAAGCCAGGAGTGATGCTCCCGCCAGACAGGAGGAGGAGGGGCTCGGGCGATCCAGCGAGGGCGCCCTGGACCAAAAGCCAGGACAGCCTCCACCGCTCCTTTCCATTACCCCAAGCCCCCTTCCCGTCCCTCCAGTTCCTTCTCAAGTTGCATCAGGAGTTTCCATGGGTTTCTGGGTTCCAGAGCAGTCCACGGTAAGCCCCCGTCGGGGTCCTTGGGACGGAGCAGGACTTGCCCTCGGGACTTGCCTCCATCTGCTGAGGGACTAGGCTCATGGGAACCACAGCCCTGGCCTGGAACCAGGGTGGCGGGACTTGCCTCCTGTCTGTGGGCCTGACCAGCCTGAGCCCCTGGCTTTCCAGAATCCCTGCAGGCATGGCACATGGTGACTGATGGTCCCAAAGACCCTGCCTCCAAAAAGACAGCCTGGAGAGGAGAAAGGAGCACCACAGAGGGGAGACGGATTCCTGAAGACAAGGTGAGGATCTGCTAGCATCCTCCTTAGAGCACCAAACCCTGGGGAAAGGGGACGGAGAACAGCTGAGATATTTGCAAAGGCCCCCGCGATGTGCCAGAAGGAGAGTCGTCCTCAGGAAGCCGTGTTAGGACCTCTCCCTTCACCCCGAGAATGGCAGGAGGCGGCAGGGAGCCAGCCTCGGCCGGGCATCTTTGATGCCCCGGGGACTGTGCGGCGAGCCACCCCGCGGCTCCTCCCGTCCCATCCGACCTCTGCTCTTGGGCTCAGGTGGACTAGATGGAGCGCTGGACGCTCGGAAATGCTGAGGGAACTCCGCTCCCAAAGCCTCGAGGTTACAGAGGACGGCTGGGTTCCACGCGCGTGGGTCGTGGGCCGGGCCCTCCTGCAGTGTGGCGAGAGACTCGCCCCCTCCTGAAGGTGCGTGCCGTGTGGTGCTGGCCTTCACGTGGGGGAGCAGGAGGGAGCAGCCCCGCATCTGAAACTCAGCCCCATCTCTGGTCCCAAGATTCTGACGCAGTTAAACGGCAGGTGGAGGAGCAGTCGGCCCCGTGGGAATCTTGCCCGTTTCCCCAGGACATGAAAGAAATAGCCTGTCCAGGGGCCTCCCCCATCCTTCACCGCCGCGCGTCTCCACTTACATCTCTCTTTCACAACAGTGTCTTTTATCATAAGGCAGCAGGTTCACGTTGCATTTCCTGGGTCGAGAGCTCTCTGAACTTCACCGGTGAACTAAGGGCTGCAGAAACTCTTCCATCCGTCTCAGCCGAAACAGCGTCCACCGTGACGCCCTGTCCCAGCCTGCCTGACTCATGGTGCAGAAGAGAACCGACCAGCTGGAGATGACCCCAGCATCACCCCGGAGCCCCCAGCCTTGGCGGATGCAGGACGTGGCGGAGAGAGGCCCCAGCCAAGCTACCCTGAGGACCTGGGTGCCGGCCCGCGCCGCAGAGGGAACAGGGCTCCCGGGAGCACAGGCCTGGACCTTTGGAAGCTGACGTGCCACCCTGATGAGACGGCAGACAGCTCGGTTGGAATCTGGATTCTACCGTAAGGTGATGGAGGCAGACACTGGAGCACGGCCATCTTCTTCCATGGTGGACCGTTCACCTAGGAAAGGCAGAGATCGCCTCGGAGGAAAGCTTTCCTGACATCAGAGAGCAGGTCCCTAGACGCGCAGCCTCATCAGCTGCGGCGTTTCTCAAATCTGCCGAAAGGTCTGTGCACGCCCCATAGAAGGCTCCTGGCTTGCCCCTGGGTGCCCAGCACCGGGCCTCGGCTTCCAGAAGGCAGAGACCACGTGTTCAGCCCTGGGTGGACACGTCATGAGGAGCCACCAAAGTGCTGGACAGGCAGATGACAGATGGGTTGGCCCAGCAGAGAGATGCGTTGGAACTCGCGCGCCATGCAAATGACCCTGACTCTCCCAGGTCCATTTCTGCAGATAAGACNCATAGACGGAGGAGCCTGGTGGGCTACAGTCCATGGTGTTGCGAAGAGTCGGACACGACTGAGCGACTTCACTTCACTTAAAGGTAGCTTTACAGCTTCATAAATTGTAATTTAGAAACTATTTCCATTTTGTCTATGCTACCTTGCTTCCTTCCTTATAAGCAGGACTAGGTTAGGAAATAGAAGGTAAGAATGGACAATTATTAAACTGTAAGTGCTTCTTAGGTGACAGACATCCATCACCCCTTTATCATCCGATCTAACCTCCACACACCCTCATGAGGTCAAGAAAGGAACAACCCATTTAGGGAGGAGACAGCGGAGTTTCAGGAATTCAGGCATCTCACTCCAGGTCTAGGTACTGCTAAGCATGTGGCAGGCTGGGAAATGCACCCAGGTGTGTTGGAATCTGGAAATTGCCTTTTTTCCATTGCATTACACACCTGACGAGATGCTCATGTAACCCACTGTGAAATATTGCCTATAATTATAAAAATACAGGGGACTTCATGTGCCATGTGCCCCTATCTCACTCTTGATTAAACCCCAGTGAGAAACCGGTGATAACAGTGATCAGCTCTCCCGTCACCCAGCCAGTTATAACAGTGTCGCTAAACTCTCAGGGTGGGGAGCAGGACGCTGCAAATATTGAAAAGCTATTCACCGCGCGCCTTTTGTGGTCTGGACGGAGGTGTCTGAGTTTGTGTGTGTTTCACGGTCTTCATCTGAATCCGGGTAGTAAACGCTGCATCAAGATTTAAAGCCCAGGAAATAAGTCCATTAGTGTTCCCAGTGGGTGTCACTTAGATGTTTCTCAGCCACATCTGCTGAGATGAAACGGCATTCCCGGGACACGTGGCTGCCTTGTGGCTGCGCGGTTGTTCCGGAACGAGGGTGTGTTGGGCCAAAGCGAAGCCTGGAGCTGCCTGAGCCCTCGGAGCGCCCTCCCCGGCATCTGGAGCCGCCTGAGCCCCCGGAGCGCCCTCCCCGGCATCTGGAGCCGCCTGAGCCCCCGGAGTGCCCTCCCCGGCATCTGGAGCCAGAAGCGGGGTCGCCTGCTGCTCGTGGGGCGCGGAAGCACTGGGCCCCGGTCTGGCTGCCCCTGGACCGGGGAGGTCCCGGACACACGAGGCTAATTGGATTCCAGGTGATGTATTTTTGCTGAGACAAAGCCCCACATCCTGCCCAATGGGACCAGTGTGGTCAGGTAAATACCATGTCGCCCCACGAGGGACATCCTGCCAGAAATGAGAGTGTCCGTCAGCGCCGCAGCCAACAGGCGGGACGAAGGCTCCCCGCGCCCCCCTGCCCTGGCTGGCTCGGCGGCCCGCGGCCGTCCCTCCCCGGGTGGCCCCTGCCCTGCTCCCAGTCTGCTGCTACATCAGCTTGTAAAGCCCAGTGGAAAGTGCAGGGGTGTTCACTGTGCTGTTTCTGTTTTTGTTTTTTAACTTCTCATAGGTTTGACGTGTTTCCAAATTAACAGGTTGGAGGAAACTTTGTCTCAAGACAAAAAGCCCCAGAGGGGTCCTGCTCTCGGTTGGATTTCCTGTTGCAGCACCCCCGCAGGGTGTGAGCTCCAAGCTTCCATGCAGACGCTATTCCAGGTTCCAGATGAACCACGAGGCTCCCCTTGGGGTCGAGAGGAGAGAGTCCCTGTGTGTCCTGGACTCAGACGTGCGGCCCCCGTGAAATCGGGCCCTGGAGTCCAGCCTGGACCAGCCTAGTGGCTCCCTCACTCCTGCACTTTGGGGACCCGGAGTCCCTTAAGCTTCCCAGCAGACAGGGCAGATCTTGGGTGATGGGTCCAGTGAGGACTCATCCGCCGGGGCCAGGACTGGTCTCCATGGAACTGCGTAAAGTCTCCCAGGAACCCGGTCCAGCAGGACCAAGGGCAGGACAGGGCCGGGGGGTCCTGATGATGGGCCGGGGGGGTCCTGATGATGGGCCGGGGGTCCTGATGGGCTGGGGGTTCCCATAGCTGGGTCCCTCTCCCAAGGGTGCTGAGCGTGCTGACTCGGCGCTAAGGGCAAGGCCACTGGTCAGGGCACCCCACGCCTGCGTGAGGGGCGGCTCCCGGTGGAGACCGGGCTGGGAGGCGGAGGGTGTCCTGGAGGCGGGGCCAGGCTCCCCCCAGGCAGTGCTCGGTGCTTCCCTCATCGCAGACGCGGGGTTCCGTGTCACTCAGCCCAGCTCACACAGCGGCTTTTCCTAAACGCCATTCTCAGCGTTCAAGGGGAAATTTGGTGGAACAGTGGATAATTAACTATCATGTTTCCCTAATTCTAAGGTGCTGACAACTGTAATATGCACCGTTAACCTAATAACAGCCTTTCTGGAATTCATCCGACGTGTAACACCAACCGGGCTTCCCAGACGCTCCCTGACTTCAGAACCGGTTTCTCAAGGTGCCGAGCACAAGGAAATACTACGAGTTTGGGAAACGCGGGGTTAAGTTTGGGAAGTGTGCCTTTCCTGCAGAACTTCCCAGAGATCGGACTCACTGCCGTTTCCACGGGGATGTGACAGGCAGTTTGTTCAGTTCAGCCTCTGGTGCCCGGCTCCGCCTCCTCGGCCCTGGTTTGGTGCCCACCTGGAGACCCGGGTCCCTGCATCCGCTTCTCTGCGGTGGTCTGCGTCCCCCCGGGTCTGCAGTGTGTGAGCTGCCGTCACTCTGGAGCTGGGGGTCTGCACATCCCACCAGCCTGACCTCAGGTCTCCTCTCTGCTGGCAAAGCCATTAGGTCTTAGCTTCCTTAGGGAACCCCCAGTGCCATCCAGCCACCAGGGAGACTCAGCACTGCGCAGCCCTGCAGGGACCCCGGGGTTGGGGGAGACGGGCCTTCACGTCCTCTGGCCTCCAGGCTTCCGTATCCCCAGTGCTTCTCAAGACCGTCTCGCCCGCAGGACTCCAGCCCTGCCCCAGGCCCTTCAGATCGGGTTTCTACAGCTCCCTGTGATCCTGAAAGAGTCGGAAGGTGGAGTCCTCCCCACGGGCGATGCCCACTGCCAGGCATGTCCCAGAGGGGTGTGGCCACAGCGTGGACGCGCATCCCAGGTGCTCAGCCACAGACTCACGGAGGGACAGTTAGGGACGTGAGAGCTTTCTATCCATTTATCCAGTGAATGTTTACTGTGCCAGGATCCCGCTAGGCTCAGGGACCCCGCATGGACCCCGTAGAAGGGGTGTCTGCTCCTCTGGGGGTGGGAGACCAGCCGTACATTCTATCAGCCCTGCAGGTATTGCGGAGAAAAGGGAAGGGGGAGGACGGAGCCCCACCGCCCAGGTCGTTCCAGTGGGAGCCTGAANCCCGCTAGGCTCAGGGACCCCGCATGGACCCCGTAGAAGGGGTGTCTGCTCCTCTGGGGGTGGGAGACCAGCCGTACATTCTATCAGCCCTGCAGGTATTGCGGAGAAAAGGGAAGGGGGAGGACGGAGCCCCACCGCCCAGGTCGTTCCAGTGGGAGCCTGAAACCCTCTCTGATGAACTGACCCAGGGTGGGGCGGCCCCAGGGCGGGAGCCGCGGGCATTTTGGAGATCTGGTTCAGGATGAGCTGGACTCCCCTAGTGGGTTCAGTGAAAAGGCAGAGAGTTTGCAAACATGGTTTTCTGCAGAGACTCGGGTGTTAGTGGGGTTGTGCCTGTCACTCATGAGACCACCCATGGGGGTCTGGGCATGAAGACTCCAGGCGGCCAGTCCTCTCTGAATCAGTGTCCAGCCGGTGTGTCTCAGGGTCCCCCGGAAGCCAGGTCTGAAGCGAGGGATGCCGGGCCTTTTCCCGGTCACCCTCTCTGCACGGCTGTAAGTGAAGAGGATTCAGGTCTGAGTGAGAACTCTTGCCCTTTCAGAACATCCTTTCTTTGGTGGCATGTTCCACTGCAGACACGGGGCCCTTTCTCGTCTTTCTCAAACTGAAAGTAGGCGGACGTGGAATTTACCAGAATCTCTTTGTAGGACAGACTTGTCGAGTCACTACAAACGGCAAGCACCCCTGTGTGCGAGGCGCGTGGTCCTGCATGCCGAACGCCGGAGATAAGACCAGCCTCCCCGTCGCTCAGCTGCACTCCGTCACCCGTCTCTTCTCTGTGCAGAGATGGTATTAGTAAATCATGGTCATAAGGAGAAACGATGAAAACGTGGAGAAGGATTCTAGGCGTGTCTGGCGGTTGATTAATGTTTATCATTTTGGATTTTGTGGTATAGACGGTCTTCATTAAACTTTTCAAATTTGTAACTTCGTGGTCTCATTCTCCATAAATGTCCACTTTCGTACCTAATTCTTTTCCTCAAAAAGTCTCCGCCGCGCTCCTCGCCCCATCCTTGGATAAACTGCTGTTGCTCACACCTGCATCTGTCTCCACATGGAGGTGTTGAGGGGGAAAACTCTCCAGAGAGAGAGAGAAGCAAGCCGGAGGGCCTGGACTGCCTGTCGGGGCGAGGAGGCCCCGCGCCTGGAGGGAAGGTGGGCAGGAAGGAGTGGGGTCCAGGGGTGCAGCCTGGGGGTCCTGGAGGTTCTCGTCATGATGTAAGCTTTTAAGGTGAATTCGCTCAGTCGTGTCCGACTCTTTGTGACCCAGTAGACTGTAACCTACTAGGCTTCTCCATCCATGGAATTCTCCAGGCAAGAATACTGGAGTGGGTTGCCATTTCCTTTTCCAGGGGATCTTCCGACCCAGGGANTCAGTCGTGTCCGACTCTTTGTGACCCAGTAGACTGTAACCTACTAGGCTTCTCCATCCATGGAATTCTCCAGGCAAGAATACTGGAGTGGGTTGCCATTTCCTTTTCCAGGGGATCTTCCGACCCAGGGATCGAACCTGGGTCTCCCGCATTGGAGGCAGATGCTTTAACCGCTGAGCCACCAGGAATGTGAGCTTTTAGGAAGAGAGAAGTGGAGGTGGTCGGGGAGCCGGGTCAGAGAGGCGGCCTGTCCCCGCTCACGCTTTCTGGAGCAGTTCTGGCCGCTGCCTTACGGCCTGCTCTCAGGCTTATCCACGGGCTGCTCTCCAAAGTGCCCGATGCTTGGAACCCCCTGCCGCTGCCCCTGGGGGTCTAGAAGATATTTCACCATGACAGGAGAATGAGTTCTAGAGCTGCTCTCTGGGAATGTAAGGTCAGATTCGAGAGAGACCTTTCAAAATGAAGGAAGGAGCAAGAATTATGCACCACCCTGCACCAACCCCCCTCAGCCCACATGCCGGGGCCTCTGCAGAATTCACCTGGAGAAGGAAATGGCAGCCCACTCCAGGACTCTTGCCTGGAAAATCCCACGGAAGGAGGAGCCTGGTGGGCTACAGTCCATGGGGTCACGAAGAGTCAGACACGAGTGAGCGCACTCACTCTCTTTCTTCTTTCTGCAGACTCCACAGGGGCAGACTCCCACTGGGACCGCAGACTCTGCTCTGGGCACGTGGAGGGCACACTCGTGGGATGGAAGGTCTGCCCGCTGTCCTGGGACCCGACACCCTTCTGTCTTCCAGTGTTTACTTTGGAGGCAACTGCAGGATGCCCGACGCCTGCATGAAATGACAGAGCCAGGCCCCATGTCCAGTTTCTCTGGAGGGAAAACGTCTCACAAAATACAGGACACGAGCTCTCTTTAGAGAGCTCAGCAGACAGCGGCCTGTCCTGCCCGATGACCCGTTCCGCCTGCACGCCTGGGTGTGTGTCTTGTTGCTACATCGTGATCTTCGTGCAGATGGCCGTGGGGGCGGCCCGATCGGGATGCAGGCCCCGCATCGCCCCCAGGACTCCTCCTGGAGACGCTTGACCTCTCCCAGCCACACCGTCTCCTCCTGCTCCAGCCTCCTGCACCCCTGGAAACCAGGAATCTGCTCCCTGCTTCCAGGATCCTGTTCTCTCAAGGACGTGGCCTGAATGGAAGCATGGGGCATGTAAGCCCTGGGATCCGTGTTCTCTTCAGTAGGCATAGACCCCTCGGGATTTGCCCAGGCCGTGATGTATGTCAATAGCTCCGCTCCTGGCTATTTCTGAGTAACGTTCCACGGAATGGATGGGCAAGGCCCTTTTTGAAATGCATTTCTCGTTATCACAGTCCCTGGGGAAAGACCCAAGGGACTGACTCCCACACGTCCTGAGTGACTTCAGGGCCTTGGGGGCAAGTCTGCACCAGTGCAGGAGGCCTTCGTCGTGGGGCTGCGTATTGGGGAGCTTATTGGAAAAGCAAAGGGGGACACGGTGAAACCTAGCCTGAATTGCAGCTCAGGGACCAGGGGGCGCCGGGAGGAGTGGGCACAGCTCTACCTGCTGGCCACCTGGCATCCTNGCCTTCGTCGTGGGGCTGCGTATTGGGGAGCTTATTGGAAAAGCAAAGGGGGACACGGTGAAACCTAGCCTGAATTGCAGCTCAGGGACCAGGGGGCGCCGGGAGGAGTGGGCACAGCTCTACCTGCTGGCCACCTGGCATCCTGGGGATCTTTGAGGGCCGATGCTTCTCGCAGGGTGCTCTGGGCTGCCCTGGGAAAGGGTAGCAGCTTTTGCTGTTTCTGTCGGCACAGGGAGGCCGGGACGCCCGGTTCCTTGCAGAGCGTGCGGGCAGTCTTTCCTGCAGGGTCCCCTGGTGTGAAACGGCAGGTGTCTGGGGGATTGGAGTGCAGTCCATATCTGTGGGGTGCCAGTCCAGGATAACTTTCTCCAGGTGTGGAGCGGCCCTGCCCATTTACTCCATCGCAGCCCGGGTACCAGCACCCTCTGCTCTCTGAGGATGAATTGGTTAATTCTGCAGAGTGCTTTGGAAATGCAAAGCGCAGTAAAAGCCTCCGATATAAGAGGCCGCTCCCGTGCACGAGAAGGAGAAGTGTGCAGAGGGGTCTGCGGTGAGCGGTTTGCCTAGTAAATTTCATGATTGCTTTTGGAAATTATGCTTTCTTATTTATAAGTCTTGTCAAAGAAATAAATTGGATGGAATCACCAGATGGCCCTAAATATTGTCTTTATTGCCTAGAACCATCTTTAGAGAGCTCCTGTTATAGGAACGGGAAGCCTTACGATGGGGAAGCCCGGGAGGGAAAGGACACAGGCCTAATTCCAATGATTGTCACGACCATGTATTTATTTGCTCAGTAAGGTGAGGGGGAGACCATCTCATTTAGACTTATTAAAGCATCCAAAAGTGTAACACTCTTCTAAAGGGTCACTATAAATATGCCACATACTGTATTTCATGGAGTTTATGGGAAAGGAAATTGAAATCTCCTAAAAATAGAATTGAATCTTGTCCAAACAATATTGGATACACCAAACGAGTGTTTTTGTTATTACGTCGAACAGGCTGATATTCCGAGCACATTTTTATAAAACCTCAGTTTGTTTTCATAAATTGTGGACTTTCCTACAATTCTTGGGTTTCTTGCAATTATCAGCCGGTGTGATGGTGTTTTTGAAAGTGAAACTGAAAGGCTGGTTTGT
>SJYS01025124.1:618004-631371 GCA_006410695.1 Philantomba maxwellii | reverse complement strand
GGGGCTCTGGGGCGGCTGGGTGGGGCCAAGGGGGCAGGGGGCGAATGCTGGCTGGTCTGCACACGCCCCGGGTCTGGGAACAGAAACGGTCCACCGTCAAAGCCCCTGTTGCAGTCCACAGGGCAGGCTTGTGCCCTGGAGGCCCCCCCCCCAACCCCCGCACTGCTATCTTGAGACCAGGAGGAGTACTGATTTCCTGCAAGGAGACAGAGACCAAGAGATTTGCAGAGACGTGAACCCAGAAGCTTCACGCTTCTGGGCCACCCACCTGTGAGGTTCCGTCATACAGGCAGAGTGAAGCCGAACGCACTGCGCCGATGGCCAAACGACTGCCTGCTGGGACAAGACAGGGAACACACGGAACGGTCAGGAATCACTGTGCAAAGCAGGGCTGGGCTTCAGATCAGACAAGTGGGCTTCAGATCAAACCCCCTCGGGCACCCTCCAGCCCACCTGGACGCTGGTACCTGGACAGGTGAGCAGGAGGGGAAAGGAGGAGCCTTCCGGGTGTGTTCCTAAGGCAGTGCTGACCTCCGAGAGTCAGCACCAGTGCAGCTGAGAAGGACACGGTGGGGTGGCTTGGCGCCACTTTCTTCTCGAAAGAGGCCTTCGTAATTCACACAGGAACCTGGCTTTCTTAGTTTGTAGAGCTCTCCACCAAGCAGTGTTTCTGCAGCATGAATGCTACGTGGGCTCTCTGTCCACGGATACATTTTCTCAACAATCCCCAGTGTTAGCATAAATTATTCTAATTTCTATTGCTCAAAGGTGTACTCAAATGAAGCCAATATAAGCCCTTTATGCCTGCCATTTGCACATTAAATTGAAAATTACATGCAAGTAAAGCTTTACTATCAGTAATACTTAAATTAATAACATCAGTGTCACGGTTGGGTTTCAGTTGTTGCTTTCCCTGTAAATGCTGTTCAGACTTCTGGTGTTTCTTTTGGTTAAACACGCTGCTGGGTGGTGATGAGAGTCCTCATCAGTCTCCTCTCCTTGAACTATAGAGAATATCCTTCCAGTCACCTGGATGCTGAAGGGACCTTGCTTGTACAAAGGGTAATAAACTCCAGTTCTCTTTTTCTTAATAGCAGGCCACAACCAAGTCCAGTTTATCTATAAAGCAAAGCTGTTATAGGTCCTTACATGCTTAGTTATGACTGAAACTCAAGTGCAGANAAGGGACCTTGCTTGTACAAAGGGTAATAAACTCCAGTTCTCTTTTTCTTAATAGCAGGCCACAACCAAGTCCAGTTTATCTATAAAGCAAAGCTGTTATAGGTCCTTACATGCTTAGTTATGACTGAAACTCAAGTGCAGAATTAAAAACATCTTATAAAGGAAAGATGCATGGGTTTCCGAGAGTGTCTAGTCTATGGACCCCTCCCAGTCTGCAGGGCATGCTTATAGAGAAACAATCAACTGATCCTAGAGTGTTTGGTAATAGCGTCTAAAGACCAACTTTCCTTCACAATATGCAGATGTGGACTTGAATTGGTTTAGATGTCCTTGTGCGGACATACTTTGTTACATTTATAAGGAAGTAGCTTAAGAATCTTATGTGTGACGTATCCACCGCAGTAAGATTACTAGTCTCCTCTCGCTGGGGGCTTTCCTTGTTGGAAAATCACAGGCATGAGACGCAGCCACAGAGCTATGTCAGGGATTGAGAAGAGGATTATTCATTACCAGGCATCTCCTCACAAATAAATGCAACTTTTTAAAACAATTCAATGTTCGAGCACAGCAGATGAACAATGTTGTGATCTTTCCAGGTAGACAGCAAAGGACCTGAGCCGTACATATACACGTATCCATTCTCCCCCAAGTGCAACTGTTTTTAATCTACCAGTAAAAGAAATTTTACCATCCTCAACATGCTCAGTTGACTTTTTTGAATGCATAGTGCTCCATTACGGGTCAAAATTTAACAAAATAAGTAAAAAGTGTCATGGAGGAAAAAAAAAATTCCCCTCTCCACTCCCACAGCCGAGACACGACTCCCTGCCCAACAGCTGAGGCGACTTGTTTGTGTGTCTTCCGGGGTATTTGTGTTGCGTACAATCCGGCAGCAGTACTTTTACACTCACGGTGATCAGCTATGCACTGTTCTGCCCCTTTTGAATTTCTCTCGTAACTTTACAGCCCTCAGTGTGATATGTGCATGCTCAGTCGCTCAGCCGTGTCTAACTGTGACCCCATGGAGCGTAGCCTGCCAGGCTGCTCTGTCCATGGAATACTCCAGGCAAGAACACTGGAGTGGGTTGCCTTTTCCTTCTCCAGGGGATCTTCCTGACCCAGGGATTATACCCACATCTCCTGCTTTGGCAGGCAAGTTCTTTACTCCTGAGCCACGGGGGAGACCCTCAAGTTGATATAGGGACCAGATGTTCACAAACAAAAACTGCAACTTAACAGCTTTCATCTAGGGTAACAATTTTGATGCTCATCCCCTGACCATCTGGGATATTCTCAGAATAGTTCTAAAGATGACTTGACGTGGATTTGGGACTGATACACGAACTCCACCTGGAACTGGGGGAAGCAGTGATTAGCGGAGGCCTTTGAATACGACTCCGGTTCATGCGTCTCAGATACTCACTTGTTCAGCTGGACTCTGGACCTTCACTCAAGGAGGCCAGAGGGAGTCCTGACAAGGCTGTTCAGAACCGCTGTCTGAAGCCCGGGGTGGCTCCCCGGGGACGTGTGTGTGGCGTGGGGAAGAAGCACAATGCTCTCTGTCTTGCTCCTGCAACCGCATCTCTCTGGTCCGTTTAACACCTGCCCTTCTTGACCATTGCTCACTGGCTTCAGTATGCTCTTTGTCTTACTTTTTTTTATCGCTGGTTTAAGTCAAATTCAGCAAGAGTTCCCAGTTTCTGCCCCTTGGGGCTTCAGGCACCCCCAGTATCTCCACCTGGGGTGTTTGTGCGGGCTGCCCCTCCCCCACCTCCCTACAGGGCTCACCCCTCTTTCCCTGCTCCCTCCCTCCCTTGGGGCCTTCTCCAAATGCCACCTTCTCCAGGAAGCCTTCCCAGACCACCCTCCTCCCACCTAGCTGGTTCACTGATCCCTCCGGTCTCTGCTTCTCTTGTATTTTTTCTCGGCATGGAGAGATGATTTGCTTATTTGTATGTTTCCTTTTTAGTAAGATCCCTTCCCTTCCAGGGAAGAGGGAGTGGGGGTTCTCCATCCACCCTGTCCCCCCGTGGATCATGGGGACCCAGAACAAACACCTTTGCCAAGTGAAGGAGCACACAGCTGAGTGGGTTTCTGGGGCAGCCGCCTGCGTGCCCTGACGAAGGCCCGGGAGCTCAGGCGGGCCTCCCAGAGCTCAAAGACCACCTTCCCAGGGGAGAGATGACAGGACACGCCTGGGACTCTGGCCCGCCTTCCTCCAAGCTGCCTTCCAACCTGAATATGGAGGGAGCCTAAAACCCGGAGGACCGTGCTTTTCGAGCGGAAGGGAGACTGCGGAGGGCGGAGGAGACAGTGTGTCCGAGAAGGTGCTCCCCCCATTGTGTGTGGGGCACCCTGCTTGAAAGCCGATTCTGCGCGTGTCACTCCTGGGCTGTTAGAAGTCGAGTCTTTGTTAAATTATTTAGAGCTTTTGGGGCTGCCAATCAGGATGGGATTAAAGCTGGATATTCCTTTTTATTGGTCCTGTTGGTCTGCTGCTATTATTTTTAGTCAGAAAGCACCATTTCCATAGGAAATTAATTAGCCTCTGATTAGATGAAATCTGCTAAGCCCTGTTCAACGGGGATCCTGCCTGCCAGAGCTGGACTTGCTATGGTCACCCTGAAAGGAAATTCTCTGTGGAATGAAACCAAGGTTCACATTCATCTTCTTTATCATTCTCTGGCTTGTGCAAGGCCAACTTATGGTGAAATGTACTTCCTATTAAGTCTCAGGATATATACTTAATTTGAGGCTAGCATTATTAGAAAAATCATTAGGAAATTAATTATAAAAAACTTATAATGATCTTATAAAAGTATTTATGCAGAAGTCTTAAAACTTGTCTTGTGACNTTCTCCTTCTTCAAGTCCCAATTCAAGGGAAGCCTTCCCTGACCACCCTGACCAGATGAAACCTCTACTATGCCCTCTCACAGCCCCTCAGAGCCCCAGCCCCTCTTCTTGGTGGTATGTGTCCATTGCAGGGCTCTGCTTGTCAGCTCTGTGATTAACAAAGACCTCCACTGGAAAGTTCCATGAGAGAATGGGCTTGCCTGCTTTTGTTGCTCTTCTTCAGTAATGTTTCTCCAGTCCCTGGCACGGTGCCTGGCAGGTGTAAGCACTTAACAGATATTTGTTGAATGAATGAAATAAATGGTTGACTGCATCAAAAGTTCAGTGTCTAACCACAGCCGAGCCCCCATGGGTGAGTATCCATCTTTTTCTTTGTGTATATGCAACTCTTGCAGTGGAGATTTTCTTTCTTTTTTTTTTTTTTTAATTTTTACTTTATTTTACTTTACAATACCGTATTGGTTTTGCCATACATTGACATGAATCCACCATGGGTGTATATGAGATCCCAATCCTGAATCCCCCTCCCACATCCCACACCATTTCCTCTCTCTGGATCATCCCCGTGTACCAGCCCCGAGCATCCTGTATCCTGTATCGAACATAGGCTGGCGCTTCATTCTTACATGATAGTATACATGATTCAATGCCATTCTCCCAAATCATCCCACCCTCTCCCTCTCTGCTCTATGTCTTTTAATTGGGGATTTTAATTCATTTACATTTAAAGCAATTATTGGTTGATAAGGACTTGCAATTGTTATTTTCTTAAGTGCCTTCTGTTATACAGATCTTTTGTTCTTGCATTCCTCTCTTAATATCTTATTTTTTGATACTTTTAGTGGCAATTTTGTTTGATTCTTTTCTCTTTATTTCTTTGCTTGTTTCTCATAGTTTTTCCTTTGTGGTTGCCATGAAAGCACAGAAATTAAAATGGAACTGTTTTGAAAAATTATTCACCAAAAAAATGGCATCTTGGGAGAATGGATATATTCCTAGAGATAGACAATCTACCAAGACTAAATAAGAAGAAATAGACTGCCTGAACAATCTAATAGTAACAAGGATACTGAATAAATAATAAAAAATCTTCCAACAAAGAAAACCAAAGGACCAGAAGGCTACATGTTTATATTCTACTAAACATCTCAAAAAGAACTAATATCAACATTTAACTCTTTCAAAAAAAAAAGAATACCCCCCAAACTCAATTCATTAGGACAATATCACCCTGATTCCAAAGCCAGGCTAAGAACATAAGAAAAGTACATTCCAGTATCCCTGATAAATATTGATGCAAAAATCCTCAATAAAATACTAGCATATTGAATTCAACTGTGCTTTAAAAGGATCATACACTGATCAAGTGGGGTTTATCCCTTCAATGCAAGTATGGTTCAACCTATGAAAATCAATAAGCATGATAAACCTCATTAACAGAATTCGAAACAAAAACACACAATCATCTCAATAGATGCATAGAAAGGACTTGAAAGAAATTCAATATCCTTTAATGATAAAAAAAATCAACAAAATAGATATATAAGGAACGTTCCTCAATACAATAAGGGCAACATGTGAAAAATCCAGAGCTAACATCATAATCAATGAAGAAAAACTGAAAATTTATTCTCTAAGATCCAGAACAAGGCAAGAACAAGGCCTACTATCACAACTTCTATTCAACACATTACTGAAAGTCATAGAGTTATTAGACAAGAAAAAGAAAAAGGGTATCTCAATCAAAAGAGAAGCAAAATCATTTCTGTTTGCTTATCTCATGGTTATATATGTAGAAAATCCAAGACTCCTTTATCACCCCAAAAAGTGATAAAACTAACTAAATAAATTAAACAAAGTTACAGGATACAAAAGCAACATGCAAAAATCAGTGGTGTTGCTGTGTACCACCAATAAACAATCAGAAAGAAATTAAGAAAACAACCTCATTTGTATTAGCAATAAAGAAATACTTAGGAATTAACAACCAAAAAGGTGAAAAAAATTATATACTAAGGATTGTAAAAGAATGTTGAAGGAAATTTTAAAAGATACATATAAATAAGGAAAAAATAAAATGTGCTCATGACTTTGAAGAATTAATATTCTTAAAATATCAGTAGTACCAAAACCTATCAATAAATTCAGAGCAATCCCTATCAAAATCCTAATGACTTTTTCTGCAAGACNAATCCTTGCATCCCTGGGATAAAGCCCACTTGGTCATGGTGTATGATCTTTTTAATGTGTTGTTGAATTCTGATTGCTAGCATTTTATTAAGGATTTTCCATCTATGTTCATCAGTGATATTGGTCTGTAGTTTTCTTTTTTTGTGGTATAATTGTCAGGTTTAGGTATTACATTGATGGTGGCCTCATAGAATGCATCTGGAAGTTTACCTTCCTCTGCTATTTTCTGGAAGAGTTTAAATAGGATAGGTGTTAGCTCTTCTCTAAATTTTTGGTAGAATCTGCTCTGAAGCTGTCTGGACCTGGGCTTTTGTTTGCTGGAAGATTTTTTTATCATGGTTTCAATTTCCGTGCTTGTGATGGGTCTGCTATGATTTTCTATTTCTTACTGGCTCAGATTTGGAAAGTTGTACTTTTCTAAGAATTTGCCCATTTCTTCCACGTTGTCCATTTTGTTGGCATATAATTGCTGATAGTAGTCTCTTATGATCCTTTGTATTTCTGTGTTGTCTGTTGTGATCTCTCCATTTTCATTTCTAATTTTATTGATTTGATTTTTCTCTCTTTGTTTCTTGATGAGTCTGGCTAATGGTTTGTCAATTTTATTTATCCTTTCAAAGAACCAGCTTTTTGCTTTGTTGATTTTTGCTATGGTCTCTTTCGTTTCTTTTGCATTTATTTCTGCCCTAATTTTTAAGATTTCTTTCCTTCTACTCACTCTGGGGTTCTCCATTTCTTCCTTTTCTAGTTGCTTTAGGTGTAGAGTTAGGTTATTTATCTTGCTGTGTTAGAACTGGATGGTTTGTTCTGCATGCTCAACTTAATCTGCATAGAGAAATTCCAACTTGTTTGACAATCTTCTTTGATGAAAATTTCCTCTGAGAAAAATTACCCATAACTGTCATTTCTTAAATGCTAAGTTTTTTACATATATGCTCTCATTTAAGTCTCGTAACAATAAATGAACTTATACGTTATTATCAAGTATTGATATTTAAAGATGGGAAACAAAGGCTCTCAAAGAGGCCAATGCAGATTCAGGACCCATTGTTGTTCAACAGACAAGATCTGAACTTAAGACGCACAGATGAAAAGGGCTTCATTCTAAACCACTGTGTGCTCTGCTCCCAGGAGCAGAGGGAAGGACCAGGTGTGGCTAGGTATCAAATGGTGGACACGGTCATGCTGTTGTTCACTTGCTCAGTCGTGTCTGACTCTGTGATCCCATGGTGGACTGCAGCAAGCCAGGCTTTCCTGTCCTTTTCTTTTTCCCAACATTTTCTCAAACTCAAATCCATTGAGTCGATGATGCAATCTAAACATCTCATNAGCAGAGGGAAGGACCAGGTGTGGCTAGGTATCAAATGGTGGACACGGTCATGCTGTTGTTCACTTGCTCAGTCGTGTCTGACTCTGTGATCCCATGGTGGACTGCAGCAAGCCAGGCTTTCCTGTCCTTTTCTTTTTCCCAACATTTTCTCAAACTCAAATCCATTGAGTCGATGATGCAATCTAAACATCTCATTCTCTGTCACCCTCTTCTCCTCCTGCCTTCAATCTTTCCCAGCATCAGGGTCTTTTCCAATGAGTTGGCTCTTCACATCAGGTGGTCAAAGTATTGGAGCTTCAGCTTCAGTTATTCTAATGAATATTTAGAGTTGATTTCATTTAGGACGGACAGGTTTGATCTCCTTGCAGTTCAAGGGGCTCTCAAGAGTCTTCTCCAACACCACAGTTCAAAAGCATCAGTTCTTTGGCACTCAGCCTTCTTTATGGTCTAACTCTCACATACACACACGACTACTGGAAAAACCATAGCTTTGACTATATGGTCAAACTTATATGCAGAATATATCATGCAAATGCCAGGCTGGATGAAGCACAAGCTGGAATCAAGATTGCCAGAAAGAATATCAATAACCTCAGATATGCAGATGATGCCACCCTTATGGCAGACAGTGAAGAGGAACTAAAAAGCCTCTTGATGAAAGTGAAAGAGGAGAGTGAAAAAATTGGCTTATAACTCAACATTCAGAAAACTAAGATCATGGCATCCAGTCCCATCACTTCATGGCAAATAGATGGGGAAACATTGGAAACAGTGACAGACTTTATCTTCTTGGGCTCCAAAATCACTGCAGATGGTGACTGAAGCCATGAAATTAAAAGATGCTTGCTCCTTGGAAGAAAAGCTAAGACCAACCTAGAGAGCATATTAGAAAGCAGAGACGTTATTTTGCTGACAAAGGTCCATCTAGTCAAAGCTAGGGTTTTCCCAGTAGTCACGCATGGATGTGAGAACTGGACCATAAAGAAAGCTGAGCACCAAAGAATTGATGCTTTTGAACTGTGAAGTTGAAGAAGACTCTTGAGAGTCCTTTGGACTGCAAGGAGATCAAACCAGTCCATCCTAAAGGAAATCAATCCTGAATACTCATTGGAAGGACTGATGCTGAAGCTGAGATTTCAATCCTTTGGCCACCTGATGCAAAGAACTGACTCACTGGAAAAGACCCTGATGCTAGGAAAGATCAAAGCCAGGAAGAGAAGGGACGACAGAGGATGAGATGGTTGGATGGTATCACTGAGTCAATGGACATGAGTTTGAGTAAACTCAGGGAGCTGGTGATGGACAGGGAGGCCTGGAGTGCTGCAGTCCGTGGGGTTGCAAAGAGTTGGATATGACAGAGAAACTGAACTGACTATATGGATATTTTTCAACAGAGCGATGTCTCTGGTTTCTAATACACTATCCAGGTTTGTCACAGCTTTTCTTCCAAGAAGCAGGTGTCTTTTAGTTTCATGGCGGCAGTCATTGAAAGTGAAGGTGGAAGTCACTCAGTTGTGTCAGTGTTTGCGACGCCATGGACTACGCGTCCATGGAATTCTCCAGCCAGAATACTGGGGTGGGGAGCCTTTCCCTTCTCCAGGGGATCTTCCCAGTGCAGGGATTGAACCCAGGTCTCCTGCATCGCAGGCAGATTCTTTACCAGCTGAGCCACCAGGGAAGCCCAAGAAGACTGGGGTGGGAGCCTTTCCCTTCTCCAGCAGATCTTCCTGACCGAGGAATTGTACCAGGGTCGCTTGCTTTGCAGGCAGACTCTTTACCAGCTGAGCCGCCAGGGAAGCATGGCCTGGCCACAGTCCACAGTGACTTTGCACTCTAAGAGAGTAACATCTGCCACTGTAACAGGCGTCTTTATATTTCTTCCTAGGTGAGCCTCAAGACAAGCTTGGAGGGAAGGGTTGTAATAACCTCCACTCTCAGATGAGAAAGTGGAGGCTCAGAGAAGCTGAGGGACATTCTCATGGTTGGGCAGCTAGAGAGAGGCTGAGGGGGATTTGAACCCAGTGCACCCTGCGCTGGCCACTCCACCCCTCTGAGAGGTTGCTGGGCCCTACACCGAGGTTCTGTCTACTCTTGAACATAATACTCACCGAGTGTGTGTCTGTGTCTCTAAACTTCAGTGCTGGCCCAGCCTCTCTGCTGTGCTGGAGAAACAGGAAGTGGATTGCAGATTTTAGAAACACATTCTCCTCATTTGACTTGGCCCACTGCCCCCTACCAGCCCCAGGGGCGCAGGTCCCTAACTGTGTTCTGATTTGGTGTTTCCAACAGCGCAGAGAAGACCTGCCGTCCCACGTAGTATACTCTGCTCCAGAGCCCCGAGGGCAGCCGAACGCCCAGCGGTCTCACCAAAGGGTCTGGGCCGCAGTGTCGGAGCTGGGAGAAATGCAGGTCCCCAGGTCCTGAAGGCCAGCCCGAGCCCCCGGCGGTTTGCAGTCTTCTGTGACTGGGAGCAGGCAACCCTGAGCAGCCTCTTGGGGTCCTGCGCCCCTCTGACAAACCCCACTGGTCTGCAAACCAGTGAAGGCAGGGGCTTGTCCTCCTGCTGGTGGGCCCTGGGCTTAGTACTCAATGTGCCCCTCCTTCCCCAGGGAGGACCCCACACCCGTGACAGCCCCCTCCTGCCTGTGTCCCCGTGGGGGGCACCGTGCCCGAGCAGACGGTTTCTCCTCCCTCCTGCCTGACGCCATGTGGGTCTTTCTTTACAGGCGTGGTCATAGAAGAGCCCTTCTGCTCCCAGGTCGATTTCCGAGAGAGTGGCTCTCTGTGACGGGGTCATTTTGCTGTGCTCCTGAGGGGAGCACACCCAGCCTCCCCCCTCTCCACCATCTTGATTTGTTTCCACTGTGATCACGTGCATTTTGATGAAGCAGGACCACTGGAGCTATCAAAAAAGGATGCTTGCGGTCTTCAGTCTGAACATTGCTTTTCCTGTATTGATGTATGTGATTATCTTGGGGATTCCCCTGTGACTCAGTGGTAAAGAATGCACCTACAATGTAGGAGCAGACACGGGTTTGATCCCTGGGTGGGGAAGGTCTCCTGGAGAAGGAAACAGCAACCCACTCCAGTATTCTTGCCTGAGAAATCCCATGAACTGAGGAGCCTGGTGGGCTACAGTCTGTGGGGTCATAAGAGTCGGACACGACTTAGCAAGTAACCAGCGACTATATGATTGTCTGGGAGTTATCAGCACCTTCCCTCGTCCCTCCCTGCCTCCTCTGTTCTTTCCTTCCGAGTTTCCATTTTCCACCCGCAGCCTTTCACTCAGTCAATCAATCAATTCAAATATCCCTTTACCTTAGGGTCCTCAGTTTATTCACCAAAAATGGCTCCAGGAAGCAGGGCAGACACGGGCCCTGAAACGATCAGTTTTATTTGATGTCACAGTTAGGTTACATGCGGCAAAGTTTCAAGACACCCACTGCATTCACGCTTTCTCTTCGGGTGAGATGGAAGACTGTTCAGCCAGGTTTTTCTTTTTTTCTCTCTCTCAATCGCTGCCCACTAACCTCTACTGAACGCATTTTCTTCCATTTTTGTAATCTACGTCTATGAATTATTAGAGACACAAATGGAAATTTTACTTCCAAACTGCTGGTCTTAGGGGAAAAAAATAAAAGAGATTTGTTCCCTTTCATAGAGCTAGTTGATTGCTGTACATTTGAAGTTCTTTATTTGGTTTTGTCCCTTGTGAAAAATGATGCTTTAGGGATATGAAGACTGGCTACCCTGGAGGCTCAGTGGTAAAGAATCCACCTGCCAACACAGGAGACGCGAATTGGGAAGATCCCCTGGAGGAGGAACAGCAACCCACGGCAGTATTCTTACCTAGAGAATTCCGTGGCCAGCGGACCAGGGTCTACCGTCCACAGGGTCTCAAAGAGTCAGACACGACTGAGGCACAACAGGAATATGAGAAGAGCAAGTGAGTCCACCGCTGGGGCTTTCGTCCGACCCCGGCAGCCCGGCGCGGTGAGTACTGTCTCCTTACTCTTACTGGACAGGGGCTCAGCTGCAACGTCCTCGACTTCAGCTGCAGAGGGGCAGTGCACGAGGCTTCTGGGTCCTGGTGCCACTGGTCTGAGACACGTGAGGGCAGGGGGCTTTGACGGACACAGGGGCATTTGCCCCAAATCTCAGGCGGGATGCTGTTCAGAGCAGCTCCCGGATCCCCACCCCTGAGGCTGTTCTCTCTCCTGGTCACTTAATCCATCAGAGAGAGGCCTGGTGACATCACCCATCTCATCCTTTCAAGTGTTTCCAGATATGAGAACAGTTTGGCTTTTCGTGGGTCTCTTGTCTTCAAGGGGAGAATGTGAAATGAAAACCAGCTGAGATTAAAATGCACCAATAAAGCAACTTGCATCCAGAAAACTTTGAAAAATATTTAAACCAATTGTGGTGGCTCAGCTTTTGTCAGCCAATGAGCTGTTTGGGGGATGAAGACGCAGTTGGATTCTGGTTGTATGCACAGACTTTACCTCTCAGTAGATGGAGGCAGGTCCTGAACTCCTGCAAACCTCAGTGTCTTCATCTGTAAATTGGAGTATACATGAACACATACCATAGTTGATGTTGTGAAGATGGGTGAGAACTCTTGCTAATGCTTTTATCAAGGTGCCTGGCTCAGAATGAGTGTCTTAAATGCCTCCTTGCATGCATTAGGCACAAGGAATGTTTGGAACGAGTCTAGCGCACTGAACGCCTCATCCACATGGTGGGCAGCTTACTTACTGAGGTGTTAATGCTCTGAGCATTTATCTGGGAAGCATTTGAGATGCTCGAACTCTGGTTCTGGAGAAGACTCTTGAGAGTCCCTTGGACTGCAAGGAGATCAGACCAGTCAATCCAAAAGGAAATAACCCCGAATATTCATTGGAAAGACTGATGCTGAAGCTGAGGTTCCAATCCTTTGGCCAGTGGATGAAAAGAGCTGACTCGCTGGAAAAGACCCAGATGCTGGGAAAGATTGAGGACAAGAGAAGAAAGGGATGACAGAGGATGAGATGGTGGGAGGGCATCACTGACTCAATGGACTTGAGTGTGAGCCAGCTCCAGGAGACAGTGAAGGACAGGGAAGCCTGGTGTGCTGCAGTCCATGGGGCCGCAAAGAGCTGGAGCCGACTGAGCGACCGACAACACGGTGCTCGGCACCGCCCGTTGGGCNACAGAGGATGAGATGGTGGGAGGGCATCACTGACTCAATGGACTTGAGTGTGAGCCAGCTCCAGGAGACAGTGAAGGACAGGGAAGCCTGGTGTGCTGCAGTCCATGGGGCCGCAAAGAGCTGGAGCCGACTGAGCGACCGACAACACGGTGCTCGGCACCGCCCGTTGGGCAGGGCTGTCTCTGTGCGTCCCTCGCTGGGGTCGGGGCTCGCGATTCACTGCCCGTGAATGCAGAGAGCCCTTCTGATGCGAAGCCTGAATGTCATGGGATCCGTGACCAGGAGGGCCTCTGGGATGCCACCGGGTCAAGAGCTTGTTTGGAGCAACCACGTTCTTTCCCCTCTCCTGACACTTCTGGGCTCCCTGCCCTCTGGGTCCTCTCCAGGCCCAGGCAGCAGAGGGTCCTGGCCTTGCTGGGGGACTCTGGTTGCTCCCTGGGAGGTTGGCTGATGGCTTTTTAATTGAGCCTCAAGTCTGTTGACATAATGGGAGAGTCAACAGCAGTCCCGTTTGCAGGGGGCAGAGGGCAAGAGAATTATTTTGCATTTTAATGATCCCAGGGAACTCTTGTTAGTTTTCCCTCTTAATTTTATTTTCCTTTCCTGTTCTAAGCTCAAGAAA
>SJYS01025124.1:583670-604671 GCA_006410695.1 Philantomba maxwellii | reverse complement strand
TGGTAGATATTTTTTCATCCTTCTGTTTAACCTCTCTTGAGTCTTTTGGAGTTATGGACTATGTTTTTTAAATCCAATCTGCAATTCTTGATCTTTCTGTTGCTGGGTTTCACACATTTTCGCTGACTGTCATTATGATTATGTTAGGATTTGTTTCCATGTTCAACTCATGCTTCCAATTTTCCACACTTGTGTGTGTGTGTTTATCCTTCTTTCATGTTCTTTATTGGACTGATGAGATTTGAATTACAAGTTGAAACTATACATTTTGTTTTTATTCTTATAGTGGTTTCCTAGAATTAGAATCCCATAATCATGTTTATTACCTTTTTCAACCTCAGTTTTTCTGAATTGAGGTAAAATTTACTTACAATAAAATGCGTGTCTTAAGCCTTGAGTTTGATACTGTGCCGTGTGCTTAGTTGCTCAGTCGTGTCTGACTCTCTGTGACCCCGTGGACTGTAGCCTGCCAGGCTCCTCTGTCCGTGGGGACACTCCAGGCGAGAGTACAGGAGAGGGTCGCCGTGCCCTCCTCCAGGGCATCTTCCCAATTCAGGGATCAAAACCCAGGGCTTCTGCATTGCCAGTGGACTCTTTACTATCCGGGCCACCAGGAAAGTCATTCTGGCCATTCATGCCCACCATCTCAGATAAGAATGCTGGACATTCCCATTTACTCAGAAACCTTCAAGATTGCTTCAAGTTAGTCTCTCCCATCCCCCAGAGATAACAATATTCTCATGTCTATAGAGGTCTTTTCTTGGTCTTGTACTCCCGATAAAAAGAATTCACAGGTCTTTTTAGTGTCTGGCTTGTATTGTTTAACGGTTGTTTAGAGATCGTTCATATTTGCAATTATCTGTATTTTATTGCTTGTTAAGGAATAAAATTGCTATATTTTATTCCTTGTTATTGCTAAATACTAAGTTGAGTTAAAACTCAACATTCAGAAAACTAAGATAATGGCACCTGGTCCCATCACTTGATGGCAAATCGATGGGGAGACAAAGGAAACATTAAGAGACTTTATTTTCTTGGGCTCCAAAATCACTGCAGATGGTGACTGCAGCCATGAAATTAAAACACACTTGCACCTTGAAAGAAAAGCTATGACTAACCTAGACAGCATATTAAAAAGTAGAGACATTGCTTTGCCACCAAAGGTCCGTCTAGTCAAAGCTATGGCTTTTCCAGCAGTCATGTAAGGATGTGGACTATAAAGAAGGCTGAATGCCGAAGAATTGATGCTTTTGAGCTGCGGTGTTGGAGAAGACTCTTGAGAGACCCTTGGACTGCAAGGAGATCCAACCAGTCTATCCTAAAAGAAATCAGTCCTGAATACACTTTGGAAGGACTGATGTTGAAGCTAAAACTCCAATACTTTGGCCACCCGATGCAAAGATCTGACTCGTTGGAAAAGACCCTAATGCTGGGCAAGCTTAAGGGCAGGAGGAGAAGGGCATGGCAGAGGATGAGATGGTTGGATGGCATCACCGACTCAATGGACATGACTTTGAGTAAACTCTGGGAGCTGAAGATGGACAGGGAGGCCTGGCAGGCTGCAGTCCATGGGGTTGCAAAGAGTTGGACATGACTGAACGACTGAACTGAATTAACTGCTAAATAGCATTCCATCCTGTGAATATACCATGATTTCTTAAAGCTCAGTTCTTTTTTGATGGACATTTGAGTTATTTCCAGTTTGGGCTACTATGAATAAAGCTGCTGTAAGCATCCCTGTATGGGCTGTTTTGTGGTCACATGTTTTCATTTCTCCTGAGTAAATACCCACCAGTGGAATTATAGGTCATGGGGTGTACACATGGTTAACTTCTTAGGAAATTGTCATTCTCTGAAGTGTTGTATCAGCTTACATTTTTGCTGGCAAAGTACAAGATTTCCAGTTGCTCCACTTCTGTGCCAACACACGCTATTGATGCTTTTAATCATCTCACTTTCTGTGTGATAAGATCTCAGGGCAATTTTGATTTTCGTTTCCTTAATGACTAACAATGCTGAGCAGGTTTTCATGTGCTCCTGATTCACATACCCTCAAAGCTTATATGCCTATTTAAATCTTTTGTTCAATTAAAAAAAATTGGTTGATTCTTGTGGAACTTTCAAGAATTTTGTATAAACATATCAGATGTATGTGCTACCAACATTTTTCCAAGCTTGTGATCTATTGATTTACTGTGTCAGGCTCTTTTGATTAGCAGACATCTTTAAATTTGCTGAAGTTGAACTTATTAGATTTATTTTGGTAGGTTCATGTCCTGTCCTGGAAATCTATATCTACCTCAAGACTGTGAAAATATTCTGCCGCTTTCTCTGAGAAACGTGGATTTTGATTTTACAGTTAGGTATGATAGACTTTGGATTAATTTTTGAGTATGGAGTGAGATGAGATCCCCATTCATTTTTTCCCCTCTATACCTCTATCTATTGCTCCAACATTAATTATTAAAAGTACTTTCTTCTCCCCACTGGATGGACGTGGTCCTGTGGACAAAGATCTACGGACAGTGTATGTGAGAGTCGGCTTCCTTCTTTCCTATTCTGCTCCCTTCATTTATTTCTCCGTATGCCAAGACAGAGTCGCCTTTGCAGTAAGATTTAAAATCAGGTCGTATGAGACCTCCAAGTTATTCTTCCTTTTCAAGATCATTTTCACTGCTCCATATTCTTTACATTTCCATATAGATTTTAGAATCAGCTTTTCTATTGTTTTTAAAGCCTTCTGGGATTTGGACAGAGTTTGCATTGAATCAGTAGATCAATCTGAGGAACACTGACATCTTGACAAACTTGAAATGCCCATGTTTCTGCCAAACGTGCAAAGACTTTTAGTGGTTCTTACATCGTTTTGATCGTTTTTCTTTTTGCCTATTATATGTTCACTTATGGGCTTCCCTGGTGGCTCAGAGGTTAAAGCATCTGCCTGCAATGCAGGGGACCTGGGTTCGATCCCTGGGTCAGGAAGATCCCCTGGAGAAGGAAATGGCAACCCACTCCAGTATTCTTGCCTGGAGAATCCCATGGATGGAGGAGCCTGGTGGGGTACAGTCCATGGGGTCGCAAAGAGTCGGACACGACTGAGCAACTATAACTCTAACCCTGAAGTGGATTCATTCTTCCTTTTTCTTATGTTCTTACAATTTTATATTAAAATGTTTAGTAAATTACTTGATCAATCTTACTTTCTATCATTTGCAGAACTTTTCTGGACTTATTATTATTATTTTTCAAAAACCTGGTCTTTCTCTAAGAATGTCTTCAAGGTGGATCTTTCTGTATGCAAGTCTTCAAAGGTTTTGTGTGCCTGAGGATATTTTAAATTGACTTTCACATTTAAATAAGAATTTGATTGAATATATAAAATAAGTTCAAGGGTCTCCCCTGCCTTCATTAGTCTGAAAACATTAATTCATGTTTCCTCGCATCCTGTGTTGCTATTGTGAAATCTGATTGCCAGTGTTTGCCCTTTTCCTTTCCAGGGGATCTGCCTTTTTCCTCTTGAAGCTGTTAGAATTTTTCCTGGGTTTTGATTTTCTCAAGTTTTCTAATGATGTGTCTGAGGTGTGGCTTTTGCTTTATCTAACCACTTATGTCTACCCTGAGTGTCTGCAACATAAGATCTTTCATCTCCATTTGTGAACAAAATTTTAATTGTTTTTCACCTGTTTTGGACGGCTGCTATGGTGAGGGAAATGTGTTTAAATCTACCCTCCTTTCCTCATGTTTTTTTCCTTCATGTTTCGACTTATTTTCTCTCTTCTGATGACTTCTCAAGCTCAAACAGAGATTCTCAAGCTACACACATTCTGCACACTCTCAAATACGGTGGTCTTTATTTAAGTCATGACCTTTTGCATCATTAGTATTTTGGTAACAGTTAACACTTGCTGTTCTCCAGCCTGGAGCCGGACGCTGCGGTTTCAACCCCGCTCCATCGCCCTCCTGCCCTCCTTGTCGCTCGCTTCCAGTTCTCCTTCCTCCCCTGGCCTTCTGTGTCCAGCTTCACGTCTCCAGCATGAGAGAAGAGCTCTCTCGTTTGCGCATTCTCTTGCACTGCGTCAGGATCAGGTGCTAATCACGCGTGTGCTCTTTGGTGGACCCGCTGTGGCCGAGGGCGCGTCGACACTGACCCGCAGGCGCGCCGGCCTGCTGTGCTGCCTCCATTGTCGTATATTTGCATTAGCCTCTCTTCCTCTTCATAATTTTGTAAAATAAATAAAAGGTTTAAAGAGCAAAGAAAAGCAACAAACGCTGTAATGCTAGTAAGTGCTTCGAGCAGCCCAATTCCATCTAGGTGTGCATGAGAGGGGGAAGCAGGGTCTGCCCACATTCAGATAAATGGTGCGTCCATCCCAGCCTTCTGCTCTGGTGATGGTATATTAATATATAAAACCCCAGAGTGATGCCTTTTGAATTCACTATTTACTGTGTGTCTAACCTTTCTATTGTGACAGGAGAACCTTTGATTCAAGTTGTGATTATCACATTNTTTTGTAAAATAAATAAAAGGTTTAAAGAGCAAAGAAAAGCAACAAACGCTGTAATGCTAGTAAGTGCTTCAAGCAGCCCAATTCCGTCTAGGTGTGCATGAGAGGGGGAAGCAGGGTCTCCCACATTCAGATAAATGGTGCGTGCATCCCAGCCTTCTGCTCTGGTGATGGTATATTAATATATAAAACCCCAGAGTGACACCTTGTGAATTCACTATTTACTGTGTGTCTAACCTTTCTATTGTGACAGGAGAAGCTTTGATTCAGGTGTGATTATCACATTTTTCAAGTTACGATATCCCTGGTCTTCCACTGATTTTTCTTCAGAAGGCTGTATATTGGACAGAATTACATCTCTCCTGGACGCTCACACTTGTTGAGGGAGGTGTGCCAATTTTCATAATATATTTATTTATTTATTGGAAACAAATACATGGCATATTTTAAATTTAATTTTATTTGTCTTATCTTTTCAATAATTTTTCCTGGAGCATAGTAGATTCACAATGTTGAGCTGGTTTCACGTGTACATNATGATATCCCTGGTCTTCCACTGATTTTTCTTCAGAAGGCTGTATATTGGACAGAATTACGTCTCTCCTGGACGCTCACACTTGTTGAGGAAGGTGTGCCAATTTTCATAATATATCTATTTATTTATTGGAAGCAAATACATGGCATATTTTAAATTTAATTTTATTTGTCTTATCTTTTCAACAATTTTTCCTGGAGCATAGTAGATTCACAATGTTGAGCTGGTTTCACGTGTACATCAGAGTGTGTCAGTGACACATGTACATAGATCCACTCTTTTCTAGGTTCTTTCCCCATATAGGTCATTATAGGGCATTGAGTGGAGATAAGATATGTTTAAAAGTATCTCTAAATAGTTCCAGAAGGGAGAAATAAATTTTGGAAAATGAGAGGGTGAGCCTCGTCTCACTGAATTGAGAAATGTTGAGTCTCCACCCTGATGGTAGGGAGCGGTCTTGTGGCCAGGCAACGGTGAGACCGCAGAGAGCCTTCCAACCAATCAGGCTTTGAGTCTGTTGAAGGGGCCCTTGGAATTTTAAAGTCTGGGACGTAAATAAATACCCTTCTGAAAAGTGTCAGGAAACCTGTGAGTAATGATGAGCTGAACCTCCTTTTTCTCACAGAGGCATGAAGCAAGGTGAGTCTTCCCCTCCGCCCAGCCAGAGCACCCCTCCGCACACAGGTCAGCCCCTGTCCCTACTGTGTGCTGGCATGGAAAGGACCAGACCCTCCATCCTGCTTTCCACCTTCATCCTGAATTTCTGACTCCCTGAGAAACTAGTTCAGACTCATCTTGCAAATCAGTTTTGCATTACAAATAAAAGTGAAAGTGAACGTTGCATCTGACTCTTTGCTACCCCATGGACTAAATAGTCCATGGAATTCTCCATGAGTGTGTAGTCTTTTCCTTCTCCAGGGGATCTTCCCAACCCAGGGACTGAACTCAGGTCACCGGCATTGCAGGCAGATTCTTTCCCAGCTGAGCCACAAGGGAAGCCCAAGAATACGGGCGGGGGCAGCCTATCCCTTCTCCAGCGGATTTTCCCGACCCAGGAATCGAACCGGGGTCTCCTGCACTGCAGGCAGATTCTTTACCAGCTGAGCTATGAGAGAAGCCCATGCATTAAAAATAAGCAGAACTTATATTAATACAAGTAAAAATCTATAGTGGTAGATAGATGATTTTTTTTTTTTTTTTTTTACTGTGTGTTACACGATTTGGGGAGCTGTGGAGGATGGGATCTCAGACATGAAGCTATGATTCACTTGGAAGAAAAGGAAACTGGAATCAGTTACAGTCCCGAGAAGATACAACTGAGCTCTATAAATGCATTTAAAATATCAGATACGATGCAGAAGGCAGTTTTATTTTTTTTTTAGTGCACTTCTGAGCAAATACATTAAGTCATATTAACTTGGAAACGTGATGAAGAAAGGGTATTTACAAATCACAGCAGTGACCACTCTCTATATATTAAATAATGAATCATGAATACAAGGGGACGGAGGTTATAATTCTCACGAACATAATTTCATAAAACGTTTCCGTACACAGTGACATTTTATAGGCAAAAAATGTGTTTTCCTCCGCACTAATGGCACCTCTTCCAGCAGAGCCGTGTGATTAGCGGATCACAGTGGCCGGGTCTGCAGCTCAATGTCAACTTCGTCTGCAGGCCGGCGGCACACACGCTCTCTGCCTTCGGGCCCTGTTCCTCCAGCTGTGCTTCGTGCCCTCGTTTTCACGGCTGTGTTTAGCTCAGCACACTTTTTTGTCTTGTGTCCGACTTGGAAAAGTAGGATGAGTTTAATTTATGACGAGCCCTTTTTGCATTTTGAGTGGGTGGATCTTCCGTAAGAGTCTTTTCAGTGAAGCTCCATGGTTGGCTCTTCTCCCTTTGTGATTCCGAAACAATGTTTGTGAGAGACACTGATTCGGAGATTCAGGCTTGAGGGTGCCTTGGACACGTGCAAGTAGCTTAAACTGCTGAAATATTCAAATTCTGTGGAAGTGGGACCGCAGAGGCATGTGTGATATCTCAGGCCTGCAAAGCTCACATCTTGAGAGGAGTCATTAAGCCTGAAATGTCCTTGGCCAGGGGGCATCTTGGGTAAAGAGCCCACGTGCAATGCAGGAGTCATAGGAGGTGAATGGGTCAGGAGGACCTCCTGGAGGAGGGCATGGCAACCCACTCCAGTATTCTCGCCTGGAGAATCCCATGGGCACAGGAGCCTGGCGGGCTGTAGTCCATGGGGTCAGACAGGACCGACCGAAGTGACTTCACATGCACCCACGTCCTCAGCCGGCCAGCTCGGCTGGGTCTCCCGTGTTTATGGCCAGCCGTAAACCTCTGCTTTGCTGTTGGAGCTGGTGGGAGGATGGAAAACACACAGAAACGGGGTAAATCATGCCAAGGCCGTCGGCGGGGTGCGACTGACTGTGCGTAATCAGAGAAAGGTGTGATGTCCTGAACTTCCCTTCCAGGCCCCTCCTGCCCGTTCTCATCCCTTTAAAGCCATCCCTGAAAGCAAGCAGCCAGCGCCAGCTGAACTTTCCTGCTGAAACAACTGTGACCTTGCAAGGTAATTAGCAAGCTTCGTGCATGTCCACAGGGACAGAGAGGTGGTCTGTAATCTTTCAAGCATTGAAATATCTCTTTTCCCTTAAAGAAAATTTTAATGAAAGGTGCCGTTAAAGTGGAAGGCCTTTGTCCACCCTCAGAATGTCTCAGTGTGGGGCCTCTCCTGACACATTTAACTGCTGCCCTGCAGAGAGAGGGCCTCGGAGGTTCTGTGACCAAACGTTTGTGTCCGTTTATCCCTCCCCTTCTCTGCAGGAATGGAGGACAGGAGCCCCAGGGAGTGCTTTGGGGGTGGAAACTCTGCCTCCCAGGAATGGGCCCAAGACACAGAATCACTTCCGGGGGCAGTCAGGCAGGTGGAGGTGAGACCACAGGTCAGCCAGCTTCCCTGACGACACTGGGCCAATTTCCTCCCCTCCAGTGTCTCATCAGCGCTTCCCGTAGAACCAGAACTGCCGTCCAGTAGATGCATAGATCAGAGGAAGATGCATAGATCTTCATTTCAGGAAGACAAAGGGACAGCACGTGTCACTAGACAGAATCATAATTTAGTGGCTCAAATGTGGGAGAAGACGTGCCTTCCTGGGTGAAGTCACTTCCATGTTGTGGGTGTAAACTGTGGGTCTTATGTTTTAAGACCCCAAAATTATATATGCTCTTTATTCAGTACATTAGGCATTTGATGATTTACAGATACATTTCTGAATTGCTTGGTTCAACACAGAGTAAATAAAATTTTTAATTGCTTATGCTACAGATCCTAGCTGTTCTGTCTGTTTGTCAGACTAACCCTTTAGAGTGAGTCTCATCTGTAACACCGAACCGAAGAACTATCTTATACACTTTAGACCATAAGTGGTGAAGAAATGAAATAGTTTTCTGATCCCCAAAGCATAAATCTCACATTCAAATTTTTCTATTCATTTACAAAATGACTAAACGTCAAGTCAGGACCCCACGCCCAGCAGGAGGACCACGTGTTGGAAACCTCCGCTCACAGGGCCCTGCTTGGCAAAGCTGTCCAGGTCATCTGCCCAGGGAGACACGGATGGCCAGATTCACAGGACACGTGCCTTGATCCTCCAATGAGCAGGGATGAGCTTCTGACAGTGAGCAACCTACTCTCCACTCAAGTGCGTTGCCAGCCTCCTGGGTGTTTGTTTCAGGGCTCCGTGGGGTTCAGGCTGAGAGCAGAGATGCTGAGACAGACTGCTAGGTTGGAATTGCAGCTCCTTCACTCCCTAGCTGTGTGAGTTCCCTGGGACTCAGTTTTCGCGTCGGCAAAATGGACGTGTCTCCCTTCCAGGCTGGCCGTGAAGAATCCAGGGCCTCAGTACTGGGAAAGCTCTCTGAGCAGGATCTGGGATGTGGAGGCTGTTTTGGAGGCGTGTAGTAGGAGAATCAGAGCATAATCAGGAAGACGGCTCTCATGCTTTCTCAGGGATCTGTTCAGAGCAACAGTCAGCAGACAGCCTGCTGCCCTCCACGCCTGGAGCAGAGCCGGGATTTGCAGGCAGGGATGTTGAGATGTGAGCCGCCGGCTTGGGCACGCACTCCCTTCCAGCCGCCTTGCCACAGAAGGGAGCCTTGCACCAGGCCACGTGCCTCCTGAGCTGAGCTGCGGAGAGAGAAAGCCTGCTTTGTCCCTCGTGGTTCTCTTCCTTCTCACACAACTCCAGGCACCGTGTTTCTAAATCGATTGTGAGTCCCTGAGACTGCTTCTCTCAGAAAAACAGGCCTGGGAGGGAGGCACCTGGGGATGCCCCGCATGGGTCACAGAGGCCCACATGGACCCTTCCACCTACTGAGAACAGGTGCGGAACCCAGGGGCGTGAGGACAGGCTGGACTTTGCGGCTACCACACTCATCGGTTTGATGGTCCGGGATGAGCTCGGGTTCCCTCTGGAGGCCCTGGCATATTGCCTGGGACGTGGACCGGGGAAGAAGCAGGACCACCAGGGCCCCGTTGAGCCCACCGTCTTGAAGGTGGACACGAGCTTGTCAAGCTGGACTTGGTGCTCATCTGAAGGGAGGAGGGGAATGTGGAATATTGGAGAGGGCTTCTGACGTGCTGTGGGAAACTACACAAAATGAAACAAAAGCCAAGCTTGGTTGAGAGACCGCTGCTCTGTTGGAGGGACTGATGGTGAAGCTGAAGCTCCAATCCTTTGGCCACCTGATGTGGAAAACTGATTCACTGGAAAGGACCGTGATGCTGGGAAAGATTTGAAGGTGGGAGGAGACGCAGATGACAGAGGATGAGATGGTTGGATGGCATCACCGACTCAATGGACATGAATTTGAGTAAGCTCTGAGAGTTGGTGATGGACAGGGAGGCCTGGTGTGCTGCAGTCCATGGGGTCACAAAGAGTGGGACATGACTGAGCGACTGAACTGAACAGCCCTGGGTTTGTACACAATAGAGTTCTCTTAAGGATTCCGTCTTCTCTTTCTGGTCTGTGAGTGATGCCGGGGGTGGGTGACTGCCTCAGGGTGGGCAGGGGGGATGTCTGGACAGTGATGCTGAGTTGCCTCGTGACAGCCCCGTCCCCTCCACGTTCCTGATGAAATCCGCTTGGGGCTTGAGACTATTAGCTCTGGAGTGCCCCCCGCCAGGTGTTGAGACCGTCCCACGCTGGGTGTGCATTTACGGTCGAGGAAGGCTGAGGGGAGCCCTTCCCGCCTCAGGGCCATCTTTCTCATCCACGGTGTGATTAGTGTTTAGGATTAAGTGGAGATAATCTCTTCACTGGAGTCTGTGCTTGGTACCCGCGTAAAGCAGGCTTGGTGGGAACCTTAGAACATTCCAGAGACGGAGTTCGCCTCTGAAAGCCCCCTGACCTCTAGAGAGACTAGGGCAGTAAGAGTGAGGTGAGGAAGGACACGCCATCCTTTTTGTCATGAGGAAATAACTGAAGTCATCCTTCCAGAAAAGGAACATGGAAAGAGCCACTCAGAAGAAGCTGAGGGGAGAGACGACGTCCCACGAGACCTGCGGTGGGAGGCAGAAGCCCCTGGCCTTGACTCAGCTCTGGGCAGCGCCTCCCACGTGGGGCCGCGCCCACCAGCACCGACGTGGGGGCCTGGGCGCGGCTCCTCTCGGGAGCTTGGGAAGATGCTCCGTCCCCATTTCCTACCAGCGGCTCAGACCTCGTCCCGGGATCGGGGTCCTGACCTCCCGGGCAGGGGCTGCAGGAGAGAGCTCTGTTCTCAGGGAAGCAGAAAGAGGAGGAGAAGGAGGCGCTCTTCCCCAGACTCGTCCGAAGCGTCTTCTGTTCCCAGATGCAGAGGAGCTGTCTGCTCGCCACTTCTCTTCGAACCTGAGTCTGGACTTCGGGTCAAATCCAGCAGAGCATCATGCTGCATGACCATCGGTGCTTGTGGATACTTTTCAATCATTAAAAAAAATCAGAACTCACACGTTGCAAGTGGTACTGGGTTTCGATGGGACGCTTTGGGGAGAATTTTGAAGGCATCACTTACCTGCACCCAAAGGAGAATAAAGGGCATGGTTTTCAAGGGTCTTTGTTAAGCCTGGGGGCAGTAAACACAGTTACTTAGAACTTCAGCATGTAGAGGAGCAAAGGAAGAAACAGCAATTGCTTCCAAGAAGAGGCCCAGCGATGGACCTGGGCCCAGGGTGGGGGAGATGGGTGCCAACCCGCCCCGTGTGTGCCTGGACCAGGTGGGTCCAGGGCTCAGCTAGAGGCACTCCGAGCAAGGCGGTGTCCCATGAGGGCGCCGTCTCTAAGTGGGAGCCGCCTCCAGACTGGGCATCGAAACTGCCTTGTGAGCAGGCAGCCTCACATTTAAGGACAACTTAAAAAAAATCGAGTTTAGAAATTCCCCCATTTAGTTTACCACGTCGGTTAACAGGCTTGGCTCCGAGCGGCTCCCCAAATCAAGATGCATCTTTCCGTCATGGGGTTTGCCAGCCCCTGAGGTTACTTATAGCACCTAATCTCATCAAATCCCAGCCTTTTCATCTGTGAAAATATAACAACAGCAAGAACCTAACCAGCAAATGGAAACAAGCAAACAAGCAGAAAACAAATGACGGTTCTCCGGTATCGAGTAAATAAACTGAGATTCTCTGTGCATTTCACACCGTCTGGCGCGGGTTAGGCCCTCCGTAAATGTTTACTCTCTTTTGATACGTTGCAGACTCCAGGGACAATCCTAAATTACAAATTCTAAAAAGGTTTTGAACAACACCAGCGTTAATGGAAAGAGGATGCTGAGCGTGATCTCTGGGTAAATGATCACACTAGACCCTCCCTGCTTGTCCGCAGACCGTCTGAACCACAGCTGTATTTTTTATCCATTACACAGGTATGTGCGCTAAGTCACTTCAGTCGTGTCTGACTCTTTGTGACCCCATGGACTGTAGCCCGCCAGGCTCTTCTGTCCATGGGATTCTCGAGGCAAGAATACTGGAGTGGGGTGTCATGGCCTCCTCCAGGGGATCTTCCCAACCCAGGGGCTTAGCTCGTGTCTCTTACGTCTTCTGCAATGGCAGACGGGTTCTCTACCACTGACCCACCTGGGAAGCCATTTATGATGAGTATAAAAACCAGATAGACTGGAAGTGTAAGACTGAGTGGAGACACATTTTGCATAAAGCTAAAATTTCTCTTTTTTTTAATTTTTATTGTCAGAACTATTTTTTTTTTTTTTTTTTTGGGAGGTGATCAGTTCCTGGTGGCATTGTTACAAATTGCCAAAAGATTTGGTTTTTAATTCAATATATAATAGGCTCAAGACATAGTAGGTAACTTTCCAAATAACACATTATCCTGAAGTCAAGCATTTCTCTGGAATGCTTTCTGAGATGAAACACCGCAACACAGAGTGTTATAGCGCTTCAATAAATGCAAAACATACCATATGTGACTTTTATTTTTCAAATATAAAAAAGCACTTTGGGGATTGTTTCCATAACTGCGTAAGCATTGCTGGGCTCACCCCTGGGTAACCAGTAGTGATCGCGTGTTCCCCTAGGGTTCTGATGTGAAGAGCTTAACTTGACAGAGAGGTGACCCCTTTCCCATCCGTAACTTACTGCTGTCAAAGGACAGGTCGCCCCGGCAGTCTCGCTGAGTCCGTCTAACCACCGGCCGTAGTAGTTCTTTTTTTAGAGATTTTTCAGGTTATAGTCTATTAAGATTTTACTCTTACAATATTTTTAACTTTTTCCATAAAGATGGGCCATAAACACGAGAAGTAATGGGGTCCAGGGCTGTCAGGGAGCCAACAACTCAACATAATTTCTGAAATCATGAATACCCTGGANGATTCTGGCAGGGGGTGACCTACGCTCTGCCCTCATCTCTCCTGGAACAGACTCCCGGGAGGCTCAGCCTGCTTCCCAGCGGGGGCCCAGCGCGGGGGCACCAGGGGAAGCAGGGACGCTGACCCCTCCGTCTCTTCCGGGTGGTCTCCCATTCCTGTCTGTGTGATCGCAGCCTCCCTTGGCCTCCGAGGGGGTGCAGATTGTTCCAGGGGCCTCAGCGAGCCCCAGTTCTGGAATTAGCCTTAAAGTGAAAGTGAAAAGTAGAAATGTTAGGCACTCAGTCATGTCCGACTGTGTGACCCACGGACTGCAGCCCGCCAGGCTCCTCTGACCTTGGGACTCTCCAGGCAAGAATACTAGATTGGGTTGCCATTTCCTCCTGCAGGGGATCTTTCCGACCCAGGGTTTGAACCCGGATCTCCTCTATTGCAGACAGACTCTTTACCATCTAAGCCATCTTCCTCAAGGTGAGCTCAATTCCAGCATCACTGCCTGGCTTCCCTCTTTGGAGGTCCGAGTTGTGGGGCTCGCCACAGGTTCCTGAAGGCCAATTGTTTAGCTTCTCCTGTTTGTCCTCAGCCCTGGCAGGGACTGTCTCAGATCCTCCCACGTGCCTGAGNTCTCAAAGAAATAACCGGAGTCGTTGGTCCAGAAAGCAGCGGCTTTACACACTCTCCCTGCCCCCATCACATCCCCGAGCTGGTATCTGGTTCTAGAAATGCGTACTCAATTTCTTGTAGAATATTAAAAATAATGAGAGCATTTTAGTTTGATAGAACTATATGAACAATGGAGCACTGATCTTTTTGCAGAGAGGAAGAAAGGACGGCTTACCTGCCTGGTGTCAGTCGCTCAGGGAGGAAATGGCTCGACAAGGTCCTATTTTTCTCAATAAGCTGTTGCCTAGAGGAATTTCCTGCCTCGGTTCCTCCCCTGCTCCTGTTCTGTCTTCTTAGAATATGCAAATTCTGGGCACCTGGGATCGAAGAATCACACGCGTAAACACTCGGCTCTTTCTGGCGTGTGGTCAGGCCAACCTTCGGGTTTCAGCTGAGACCCTCCTGCCCTCTCTCCGTTTGCTTTCTGGCATTGGGCATGCGGATTCACCTGAGTCATTGATTCATTAAGGAGTCCAAGGGGCAAAGGCGAGGACGGCTTTTTAGTGCATTATTTTCCTTCAGTAGACTTGCCACATTGGTCAACAGCTACTGGGCTGGAGGGTGTCGCCAGGTTATTTGAACAAGGCGATTATGACCTTCAGGCTCCACGTGCGCCTCCTAAAGTTGCCTGTGTCCGTTTTCACTTTCTCATGCTGCCGCCCCTTTACAAACACGGGGCACCTGTACCGAGAAGCATGAGCTCTGAGCGTGAATTAGCTCTGGTGCTTGTTACGGCTCCCACATCAGCCCGTGACTTTTCACCCCTTGCAAGTGACTCAGGATTAGAAAAACGTTTCCATGAATGGAAGCTGTTAGCCTCCGTTTGGCTGTTTCTCCACGATTTTCCATGATTTGGCTTTATTTTTCCTAAATGGCTGTTTGTATTATGCATGAAATCATTCTGTTAGCCTCTGGGGTGTGTGTGTTAAGAGGGCAGCTAACTGCTTTTGTTAGGGTCATTGGTAAAGTGATCTACTGTCATGAAGGAATTAGGGATCGCTGGGAAAATTGACCTCGTATGCTACTTCTGTGCACGGCAGATTTGGAACGGTGCTGCCCGGCATTTATTATATCATGAAGCTCAGCATCTGTCCCTACTTAAATGTCACATTTTTGGTTGTTTAACACAAAGATTGCCCTGCTGCCAGCCTCTTGAAGATATAACCTGAGAGGCGTCGGCTTTGATGCTAGAATCTTGAAGGGTTTTTCTTTCCTTTTCTGACTGTCACGACTGCTTATGAAGGAGTTGAGTTTGACAGTTATAATAGAATGAGGAAAAATGAGCAGAACATGGAGCGCTTAGGGAGTTCCAGAAGAGAGCCCAAAGTGATACAAGATTTGAACATAAATCCCCTTGAGAGAAGCTTAAAAGTATTTTGCTTTGGAAAAAAAATATATATCTGAGGATGGACTTAATAATTGTGGCTGGGTCTGCATAACAGACTTCAGATGGTTGAGGTTTGGGGGAAACAGAGATGAAATTGCCTGTTTAGTGATGTTTTCAACCACTAAATGTTCGGTGGAGGCTTAAACGCAACCACAGTCCCCATCTCTCCCAAGCTTGATACCTTCTCAGCCACTCTGCCAAGTCCTTGGCTCACCAGGGGGAGGTTTTGTACAGCCGAGGCTGTTCCCACTTCCTTTTGTTTGATATTTCCTCTTTCAGCTGAAAGCACCCAGGCTCGCTTTCTTTTAAATTCTTGGCTGCACCCTACTGATGTCTGTGGTAGGCAAACGCTCCTCAGGTGTTATTATCATCATGGCATGCATTTACAGATGTCAACACTCTCACCCCAAATATGACGCTGGTGACAGTAAGCTGGTCCTAGCGCCTGTGTGTCGGTGTCCCTGAGTAGCCAGCTCATCACCCAGAAACCCTCGACAGCCTACTCAGAATCCTGCGAAGGACCCCAGATACACACAATTTTCATGTTCGCTAAAGTATTATTTCTTTTTGTATTTGACGGTAAGTGGCACAGAAAAGTTAAAAGTATGTTTGCAGTTGGTGGCAACAAGGCAATGTAATGCAATCATTGAATACGTGAAAAGATTCTTAGTAGGAGAGAGCTCATTGTCCCCAGCCTATCCTGCTGTTACGACCCTGTGTCATTTCAGCTTCCAAGTTTAAAGCAAGTTCATCGAGACCGTAATACAAACAACACCTCTCCTGGGAACTAGGGGATCCAGGTCAAATAAGAATCCGATCCTGTTCTTATCCAACTGGAGTTTCTTAGTGGGAAGAAAGAATACAGCAACGAGCACAGGTGAGGGAGGCTCAGATGGGCTGGGGTCAGAGGACCGTGGAGACACTTGTGAGCCCCGGGAGGCGCGGGGTGAGGGAACGATGGGGTTAACAAGGATGGCTGGCGTCACCGGGAACCAGTACCGTCCATCTGCAGTCAGTGGGAGCTGCTTCAAACTGGCTCTTGGGCCCTCTGGAGCTGGTTCCAGAATGCCGTCCTTCCTGTCCCCTTGAAAGAGGCCACGGGCTCACCTTGTCCAAGTCCTACCCCAGACCTGGCCTCAGCCACCCCTCCAGGAGCTCCAGTTATTCTGAGCGGCACAGTCTGGATGCCAGGTAGATTGATTTTTTGTTTCATCACAGAAATGTTTCAAAATTTGAAGGGATAAAACTTACATCTTGTACCACTTCAAATGCAGGCATACATGTTCCTGTGGCTTTGACATCAGTGAAGAGTTCAAAGCTCAGAGAACACGAGTCTCCTAAAGGTGTTCGGATCTGGTGGGAAATGTTATCCTACCTCAGAGTATGTTACTTTTGTATTCCATGGTGGTTATATTTTAATAGAATCAATATTTCTTACAGCTTCAGTTTTTCAATTTATATTAAATATTTTACCTTTTTAAAAAGCCTTCAGCTCTCTGTATTCCCAGGTAGTAGCCCATCCAGGTACTAACCAGGCCCAACCTTGCTTAGCTTCTGAGATAAGAGCAGGCTGTTCAGGGTGCTGTGGCCACGGTCCACCCTAGATATTTTAATTGCCTCTAACTAGTAAAGCTTTAAGTTAAATTGTTGCTGTTCAGTCGCTAAGTCGTGTCCAACTCTTTGCGACCCCGTGGACTGCAGCACGCCAGCCTTCCCTGTCCTTCACCAGCTCCCAGAGTCTGTTCACACGCATGTCATCGAGTCAGTGATGCCGTCCAGCCATCTCACCCTCTGTCGTCCCCTTCTGCTCCCGCCTTCAGTCCTCCCAGCGCCAGGGTCTTTTTCGATGAGTTGTGTCTTCGCATCAGGTGGCCAAAGTATTGGAGTTTCAACTTCAGCATCAGTCCTTCCAATGAATAAATTAAGAAAAGTAATTGCCATTTAAATAATGAAAAACAACACATTATTTTCCTGTTAAAACTGGGGCACACATACCAGCAAGGACATCAGCAGGCAGATGTAGAGGCAAGCTGTGGGGACGCGATGCAGTGAGGTGGCACGGAGTCCCTGCTAAGAATCAGCAGCTAGAAGCTGAGGGCTCCTGGGAAAGAGAGGTCCCCTCTGAGCTTCCTCTGAAACGGAGCGTGACAGCCCCTGCTAGGGAGAGGGCAGTGAGGTTGATGGGATGCTGCTCCCGAGGCAACCAACAGGCCATCAGGCTCACAGGCGTACTAAAAAGAACAGACATGCATAGGCTGTTTTGCTTCTGGAAACATTACATGAAACGTGACCATCAGTGAGGCGGCCTGGGTTTTCGGTGCTTGCTCTGTCTCTAAAGAGCGATGTGGCCGCTGAACTATCATCGGGTCTGTGGGGCTCAGTCTCCAAACCTGGAAAGACCTGGGCTTGGACCACAAATCAAAAACGATGGAGCTAGAGCTTGGCCTACAGGGTGAGGTAAGTCAGAAAGAGAAAGACAAATATTCTATATTAATGCGTGTATATGGGACCTAGAAAGACGGTACTGATGAACCTATCTGCAGGGCAAGGATAGCGACACGGATTCAGAGAACGCACTTGTGTTCTCTTGTACAGGAGACCCGGGTTCTCTCCCTGGGCTGGGAGCATCCCCTAGAAGGGGAAATGGCAACTCACTCCAGTATCCTTGCCTGGAGAATCCCACGGACAGAGAAGCCTGGGGGGCTACAGCCCATGGGGTCACAAGAGTCGGACACAACTTAGTGACTAAACCTCCACTATGACTGTGTATGCGTGTGTGTGTGTGTGTGTGCGTGCGTGCGTGCGTGCATGCATGTGTGTCTGTGGGCATGTGCTGTGGCCCCCTGACCACTGCAGCCCTGAAATATTTCTCATCGGAAACGCACCCTGGAATTTGCTGCACGCCTGACCCAGAGGGAATCAAGTCTGGGCTGTGGGCTGGTGTGAAGGAAAGCCCCAGTGCAAACTGTCACGGCATAGACATCGTCAGGATGATAATTCTTAACTTCCTTTCATTTGAAATGTAGCCTGCGTCAATTTCTTCTTCTTTTCCTCTTTGGAAGCGATTTTCTTGGATGGTGTAAGAAATCCACTAGCACAGCAGTGGGTATTGAAATCGCTTTCTTCTTCATAAAACTTCTGAGTTGCCGACTGTCATAGCAGGCAAAATCTTGTTCCCCCGGGAAAAGTGATCCCTCGGGTAATGTGGAAGATCTGGCAGCAGGGGGTCTCAGCCGATCTTTGATGCCTCCATGGTCTCTCAGCCCCTTTCTTCTTTCTGCTAGCACCAAACTCTAAAATAAGGTTTTTTTCCTACATCTTCAACTCCGAGCTTAGTGGGGGGAAAAAAATTCCTTTTTAAGCCTGCCATTTTGTCTTCCTAACCAATTAATTTCCATACCACAAATTAAAAAAAATAATCTATTTTGTATGCTAATCCCCCAGGGAGGAGATGTCTATTTTATGTCACCCATAAGCAACTATTTTCCCAGGGTCTCTAGCACTGGGAGACTCTCCCAACTTCCGTTGGTGACAATAGGTGATTCACAGAAAGTGAGTTCCGCCCCGGCCGTGTCTGTTACACAGCGTACTGGACCAGCTGCCTGTGTGACAGAGCGTTCCGGCTCTGAACTCACTTTCGGGTATGGCGATGCCAAGGCACCCGGCTGAGATGTATTAATTTAAGTTGTGATAAGGAGAGGAGAAAAGAACCTGGAGGTCCCCGTCTATGCTTCTTGCTGTCCTTTTGAACATTAAGTAAAGTACATTTTCTTTCATTGGATGGCTTTCTCTCTTAACCTCACTTGGAGGAATTCCTTCAGGAGAAGAGCATTTAAATAAAGGAAGCTAGCAGGTGCATTAAACCTTTAAGAAGCCCGATATTCCTGCTGCAGTACTGACTCCCCACACTCCAGCTCGTAACCCCTGTGCCAGCTACATCTGAAGTTTTCTCCAGACCACATACAATGGTAGAGGGGAAGGAAATATTTGAGTTCAACAGAAGCTCTAGAATATTTGCACATTTGAAAACATGTGACCTGCAGACATATTCAATAAACGAGGCACCATGTTTTAAGATGCCTGTGCACAGGTGTCTCTAAGATCCACCATCATTCATCCCACATGTGTTTTTGAGTCCTCGTGTGGCAGATGGTATCCTAGACACTGGGGATAAGTCAGTGAACAAAAGACAGAAATCACTGACCAAGAAATGTGATGAACAGTAGATTACAGTGTCTGAACGTGCTGTGGAAACATAGGAAGTGAGACAAGGGAGGTGCAGGCTTGTGATGGAGAGTGGGTACGAAGAGGTGGCCAGTTAGGGTGTCACAGAGAAGGCGACATTTGCACAAGGATCTGAGTGAAGTGAGGGAGTCTGTCCAGAGACACCTGTGGGGGAAGAACCCCGGGTCAAGAGAAGAGTGGTGTGAAGACCAGGCGTGAAGAGGGAGGGGGCCGGCCAGGCGGCAGCATCACTGGAGCAGAAAGGAGGGTCGGGGAGACAGGAGATGGGGCTGGAGCCCCAGCACTCACTCTGGATGGAAGGGGATGCTGCTGGGGTTCTAATGGAGAGAGACAGATCTGACTGACATTCTCCCATGGCAGTGAGCTGCCAACATGGTCCAGGTGGAGACGATGGTCCCCCAGACCACGGGGCAGCAGCGGGAAGGACGAGACGTGATCATAGTCCAGGTGACTTTGAACCCTGAGCCAGGGACGTTTCCCAAACCATGAGCTATGGCATTGCAGAAAGAAAAAGAGTTAAGGTCAATTCCAAAGACTTTGGCCAGAGCAACTGAGAGGTGGGGTGGATGGGAAGACTGTGACTCCCACGGGTTTGGGTGTGAAGTTCAGGAATTTAGTTTTGGACGCGCTGAGCTTGAGACGTCTGTGAAACATCTGAGCTGGGATGTTGAGCGTGGAGGAGGATGGGTGAATCCCCAGTTGGAGGTATGTCAGGCTGGGGATGCAGAGATGAGGGTCATTGGAGCACAGACAACATCTAAATCCAGGAGATGGGAAGATGCTGCCAAGGAAGTGAGTCAAGAGACAAGAAAACAATTACGTCAGGACGTTAGAGAAGAGCACTGTCCTCCAGAGAGTATGGGATCCTGCCTTCTGGTAGCTGACGGGGGGCGGTCACGGGGGGCCTCCCCACGATTTGGGCTTCTACTCAGCGTGGCTTCCTTCTCTCTGACACCCCAGGATGCGTCCTGCTTTGGACCCTCCCAGACAACACGCTACTAGGCTCCGCGAGGGTGGGGAGGGCTGAATTTAGTCCGTTCATGGTGAGTGGCTTCTCGGGTCCAGGTGCCTCCCAGCCACGCTTTCCACATTCCTTCCTGTCTTTGGGGTCCCCCCTCCACTCCCCGAGTCCCTCTTCCAGAAGAGAGAGGCGCCTCCACCTACGGCACCTCTGCGGGTCTCCGGCCACCTCCCCTACTGGTCCGTCACCACCTGACTCACCCATCACTCACATAGATTCAGCCGAGCGGGCCAGCTCAGTGCTGCTATCTGCTTATTTATAGTTGCTACGTTTTTCATTATGGCCTCTTTTCCGTTTTCCTTTTTCTTTTATATCCTCTTTTCCAAGCAGCCCTCACCTGGCCCCCTGGGGACTGTGGGTGGGGATCTAGCGCTTCAGTTCTCGTCACTTTCCTGCAGGACTAGAATAAGCAGAGGCTATGTGGCTCCGCTTGCTCTTTTTGCTGTTTGTAAACAATTGTCTTGAAGTGATGGCAACTGAGACACCTACAAGAACGAGCTCGCCGGGAAGCAAGGCCCTCAGAGTCAAACCTAAACCCAGGAGCAGGACAAGAGGATGCAGGCCTTGCAGCCGCACGCAGAGGAAGGGAGCAGGACCGTCTGCGGCAGCTTCACGAAGCGCCATTTGCTCCTCCGCCTCCTGCCCCTCTAAACTTAACCTGAAAGGCGAGGCCTCTGCAGTGCACTCGTTTCTGACTGATTCAAGGACTCCTGCTCGTCTGAGTTCAAAGTTGCCTTTACCATCACCTCAGCTTCTTTCTCTCCCCCTCCAC
>SJYS01025124.1:517267-533995 GCA_006410695.1 Philantomba maxwellii | reverse complement strand
GGTGGTCATTTGACTTTTTCATTTCTTTTTTGTTATTCCAATAAGAATTATTTGGGTTAGGATTATGGGATGAAAATATGAAGAGTTAAATTTTATTTTATGAGGAAAATACTCTTAAATATGTCTCTGCCAAAATAACAAACTACCTCAAACTCCTCATTTCTGGAAATATTCCACTTTTAGATTTGGCTAAATAGATCTATGACTACAGTTCTATGTTCCACATGTAAACAAAATAAATACATTTTTCTGGTTATTTGATTATGTTTCAACTTTAATAATTAGCTAAAGCTGTTCTCAAGGTTAAGGAAAAATTAATCAAAGAGTAAAATTAAAAGTTTATATCTTCTGATATGAAACTTAGAAAATTGATGACTTTAGCATGCTGTCTAAAATGACAATGTATCATAGCTCTCCCAGCTTTTCAGGGAGCCATAGAATTTCCTTTCCAAGTCTACAGTCATTTTCTAGTAACGTATCCTCACGGGCTACATTGGAGGGAAAAAGAGAAGCAAAGAGATAACAAAACTTCACCTGGAGGAAATAAATGGGCATTTGCATCAGGAAAGAGAACAGGAGAAAGGAGAGGTGAGTGGTCCTGAGAGCTCAGCATCACAGAAGGAGGTGGGTGCACTCAGATGATGGCCAAGCCCTGTGTGGTGACCACTGCACCAACACCCCCAGCTCCAGACCCGAGGGGGCTCCAAGCTCAGGGAGACTCTGCAGAGGTGGTTTTAGGAGGAACCAGATAAGAGGCTGGTGGGCAGCGTGGGGCAGAGAGATGAGCCCAGGCAGGAATGAAATGGAGCCTTCACTGAGGCCGGAAACCAGAGGACAGCTGTATAAACCCTGGAGCAGAAAATACATTTCCCTCCAGCAGAGACCGTGGAGTTTGATCCAGTGAGATGAGACGCCTTAGGAGGCAATGGTTTCCACTGATGTCAAGACGAAAAACATAATTTTTTGAGAACATCTTCAATTTCAAGTTTAAAACACAGTTGATGTGGAGGGAAATATTTAATCACATACTATTCAGTAAAATATTTAATTTAGACTTGGAAGGAAAGTTATGACCAACCTAGACAGCATACTGAAAAGCAGAGACATTACTTTGCCAACAAAGGTCCGTCTAGTCAAGGCTATGATTTTCCCAGTGGTCATGTATGGATGTGAGAGTTGGACTGTGAAGAAGGCTGAGCGCCAAATAATTGATGCTTTTGAATTGTGGTGTTGGAGAAGACTCTCGAGAGTCCCTTGGACTGCAAGGAGATCCAACCAGTCCATTCTAAAGGAGATCAGCCCTGGGATTTCTTTGGAAGGAATGATGCTAAAGCTGAAACTCCAGTACTTTAGCCACCTCATGCGAAGAGCTGACTCATTGGAAAAGACTCTGATGTTGGGAGGGATTGGGGGCAGGAGAAGGGGACGACCGAGGATAAGATGGCTGGATGGCATCACTGACGTGATGGATGTGAGTCTGAGTGAACTCCGGGAGTTGGTGATGGACAGGGAGGCCTGGCGTGCTGCGATTTATGGGGTCACAAAGAGTTGGACACGACTGAGCGACTGAACTGAACTGAATTGATGGTGAGGTAGGCTTGCAAAGTTTCTTAAACTGAGTGACTATCTTGATAATGTATCTTCTATTTTATGCATAAAGCCAAGCATTTTCCTACTATTTCAAAATATCAGCGTTACTTTGTTGATTCTTCCTAGCAATCTTGGGGAATAGACCAAGCTTATTTCCAAATTTAAGATGAGAAAAATAGGGTATAAGTGATGGTGTGCAAAGTCATTCCCCAAATTTAAATACAACAGTGATAGGGAGTTCTGGATTTTCCTCATAAGTAAGTCAGTGTGATGTCCCCCAGACCCACTATCTTGGGCGCTAGGCTTACACGACCAGAATTCCAAGCGTGCTTTTCAACTCAGCAGTCTTGTCTATCAGTTATGGCTGTGCCAGAATGTTCTTGTTGATCAAATATTCTCTTACTTGGCTGCCATCTATGTTATGAGAAGGCCAGCAATTTTTAAAGAATAACACCACATGTAAATATACCTAGTTTAAAAAAGCATATCTGCATTACATTCAGTGTCTAATTTATTAGTGAATTTATCTCTGCACCTTGATGAAATGGCTTTGGAAATCCAACTTATAATCATATTAGTGAAATGTCACTGTGCTAATATATATAAAGAGGGAAAAGATTGTGTGTGTGTATCTGTATAGAGTGTCAAAAAAAGAGAAATCGATCTTAATTTCAAAAGCCATTTGTTCCCCCACACTCTCTTTGGTGTGTCTGAATCATAATTAAAGACATCACCTTTACTCTAGCTGTGGATACAATACATACATCAATATCCTGAGGAAAACCTCCATAAATCTTGTCGCAAACACTCTTTTCACAGATTTCTTAGTCGGGTGAGCAGCGAATTTAAGAAAACGGTACTCCTTTGCTGGCCTTGCTTGAGTTTAACAAGAATACCAAGCCAGCCTTTCCGGCAGGTGTGTGTGTGGATGCTTGCAGTGGTTTTGTATCTTTTCCCACCGACAGGTGATTATTTTTTATTAACCTACTTTATAATCTCTCTATTTAAAGAAATAAGATATCAACTTGACTTTTGCAGCTGACAGAGTGGGACAGCTCCTTATCTCCAGCTTTAATTCTGCCATCTATGGGTTTCGGTGCACTGCAAGTGAAACGTGGAATATGATGCATAGCAAGACTGTGACAGCACAGGGACGGAATTCATTCACAATCACTCTGCGTAGACCTCTCAGACCTAGTGTTCCAACTACACGGAAGGAAAATTCTATTGCTTTTAACAGAAAATCGGAGGAGTTTGTTTAAAAACAAAAGTCAAAGCTAAGCCAACATGGATGGACCTAGAGATGATCAGAGTATGAGACGCAAACCAGACGGAGGAAAACGCCACACGTTGCCATTTACGCGGGGAATCAAAAAAAAAAAGAAAAAGAGAAACAAATGAACTTATATACAAAACAGAAACGGACCCAAAGACATAGAAAACTAGCTTATGGTTACCAAAGGGGAAAGAGATGGCGGGGGATCAGTTAGGAGGTTGAGACTGACATATATAAATTCCTGTATATAAAACGGGCTTCCCAGGAGGCACTCGTGGTACAGAACTCACTGGCAAATGCAGGAGATGTAAGAGACATGGGTTTGATCTCTGGGTGGGGAAGATTTTCCTGGAGAAGGGCATGCAACTCACTCCAGTATTCCATGAGGACATTAAACAAATAAAGACGCTTGTATTCCCTTTCCACTCTTGATCACAATTATTAATAAAGGCAAGCACAAAAATGAAGGTGTGAGTGTAGAGGACGTGGAGCCTGTTTGCTGGAAGTGGGGAGAGGACAGGATGGTCAGGGTTAGGACCCTATTCATGGGCCTTCTGTCCTCATTGACCCGTAGGTATCTCGTGGCCGTGGGACCAGACAGCCTTGCTGGTCCACTTCTGTAAGTTCAGGAGAGGAAGTTTTCATCTGAAAGGAATGGGGGATGAGAGGATTATGAATGTTTTATTCTCTGTGCCCTTTGCCTCCCAGGGTTGTTTTGAGGATAAGATGAGATGGTGCATATAAAGGTTTTGGGAAGTGCCTGCCTTTCATGGGCACTGAAATGACTTTATCATAAATCCAATTTGTCTGGAGCACAGAGGACATGCTAAGTAAAACGGGAGAACACTCAGAAAGGCCAGATTTTAAGAAGCTTTCATTTGAGGCTAAAATAGAAGCCAAGAGGGGTTTGGGAGCAGGGCTACACACTCTGTGGGGTGCCATGAATAAAATTCTTCTGGAAGGGGGCAGGTGGGGCTGAATAGGGAGGGCAGGGTGGCAGGGAGGCAGGGTTCTAGCAGCAATGCTGCAGAGGGGAGGCTGGAAGGGAGAACCAGGAGGAAGGAAGTCTCTGCTAGCAGCAGGACTGGGTGGGGGGCAGAGGGAGCTTGGAGGCAGAGACAGGACTCTCATCTGGACAGACTCTTGACTGACATGCATCTGTCCAACATGGACGTCAGAGAGACCTTTGGCCAAGACGGTAGTGACTTTGGTTCTGGGCTTTATCAAGCTCTGTCCTCACTGGACAGGATTTATTATGTGCATTCTCTCATCTGCAGACCAAATTCACACTCTTTCAGGACGGTTCTTGCAGGATGACCCACATCCTGGAGACGTAACTTAACTGCCAAAGCAACGCTCCACCGCAGATGAAGAGCCCGCGGAGGTCGAGAGCAGTGCTGTGGGCTGGGCGTTGCCCAGCGCTGTGGGGCCAACCCCAAACCATTTCCTTGTTTCTCCATGTCCTTTTCCCAAGCAGGGTTCAGAGGTAAGAAAGTTGAGGATTACATATTCATATAAGGCTGGCTATATTCAAGCGAAAAGACCACATATATCTCTGTAATGACACCGGAGCAAATGCTTGGAAGTCAGCCTTAGATTAACTGTATTATTATAAAAAGAGAGCAGGTTCCCTCAGCAAGTTTATTATACGCACACCTGGGGCTTCTTAAATAATAGCCACATGGACTGCTGAGGTCACTAATACTACTTTTTCCTGTGGACTCATTAGTAATATGGAGCCCTAGAAAAATGAGTTACTGACAGTTTGAAATAAAGGATTTACTTCTCCAGTGTGTCACATGGATTCAGATTACTATTCTGTGCTCGTCTTGGGTGTGGAGAGGCGTGGAGTCTTTCATGTCTGAAACCTCATGATTTGCTGGCCCTGGAGTCAGGAAGGGAAAGCGGCTTCCCATCTGGATTCATCACTGAATTTTACTGTAAGACCATGGGGAAAAGATCTACACTGACTTTTATTTCATTGAAGCATACTGGCTGTTTTTTTTTTTTTTTCTTGACACTTTTAAATATTAGAATGGAAATATTTTAGGATTCAAGCCATCATGAGACCCTATGTTTTATTTTTCCAGTGGAACAAAACTTTTTTTAGAATCTTCACCCCAACCTGAGATCTGATAGAATGAAATGACTCTGGAAGAAAAGTCATCTTGGAATCATTCACTTCATTCAAAGAAATCTTCACACATATTTTGCTGACTGGAAATTTAGACTATGACCGCCATCCTAACAAAGTTAAAAAACTCTTCTGATCCTTTCAACATGGCTTTGTTCAAGAAAACACCACCCTGTGATCCCTGGACTCTCCGCAGAGTCTGGACGGCTTGAAAGGACCGAAGTTTAAAGTGGGTTGAATTCCATCCCCATGGTTCAAGTCCCTTTCTTCAAAGCTTTGACATCATGAGAACAGACCCCCTGAAGTCTTTCTGGACACTCTTCTGGGTAGGCTTCAGGGGACTGTGAATTTGGAGTCTCAGGATCATGACTGGATCTTTATAAAGTGCCCCTTTCTGCAAAAGCAAGTAGCACTGAGCCATGCACATCTAGAGGGACTTGACGCTGAGCTGGATCTTCCAAGTTTGAGTGAAATGGGGCAAATAGTCTATGATATTTGTTCACCCCACGGCATGAGTATTATAGCATGTAAGAGCCACTAATCCGTCTATTTCTGAGCACTGGTAAGCAGCTTGCTTCTTGGAAAGACTTAAAAAATGACATGTGAGGAATTACTAAGACATTTAGGATTAAAACATGTAACAAAATACTTAATTTCATTGATTTTTCCTCCTTACTTTTGAACATAAGCACATGGTCAACATGAACAAATATTCATTAAGGTTCAAAAATTTTTTGTTTTTACTTTGACAATGGTGTAAAACATACATTGCCTAGAGACTGCATTCCATTACCCAAGAAGCTTTTATTCTAGTTAGAGGAAAAAAACATAAGCGTGCAAAGAACATGTAACAACTGACTGGTTCAATATTGGGAAAGGCACACATCAAGGCTGTATATTGTCACCCTGCTTATTCAACTTATATGCAGAGTACATCATGCTGGGCTAGATGAATCACAAGCTGGAATCAAGATGCTGGGAGAAATAACAACAACCTTAGATATGCAGATGATACCACTCTAATGGTAGAAAGTGAAGAGGAACTAAAGAGCCTCTTGATGAGAGTGAAAAAGTTGGCTTGAAATTCAACATTTAAAAAATTAAGATCATTGCATTTGATACCATCACTTCATGGCAAATAGAAGAGGAAAAAGTGGAAGCAGTGACAGGGTTTATTTTCTTGGGCTCCAAAATCACTGAGGTTGGTGACTACAGCCATGAAATTAAGTGACGCCTGTTCCTTGGAAGGAAAATTATGACAAACCTATATAGCATGTTAAAAGGCAGGGACATCNTTAAGATCATTGCATTTGATACCATCACTTCATGGCAAATAGAAGAGGAAAAAGTGGAAGCAGTGACAGGGTTTATTTTCTTGGGCTCCAAAATCACTGAGGTTGGTGACTACAGCCATGAAATTAAGTGACGCCTGTTCCTTGGAAGGAAAATTATGACAAACCTATATAGCATGTTAAAAGGCAGGGACATCACTTTGCTGACAAAGTTTCATCTAGTCAAAGCTATGGTTTTTCCAGTAGTCATGTATAGATGTGAGAGTTGGACAACAAAAAAGACTGAGCACTGAAGAACTGATGCTTTTGAACTGTGGTGTTGGAGAAGACTCTTGAGAGCCCCTTGGACTGCAAGGAGATCAAACCAGTCAATCCTAAAGGAAATCAATCCTGAATACTCAGCTGGAGGTGAAGCTCCAATACACTGACCCCCTGATGCAAAGAGCCAACTCATTGGAAAAGACCCTGATGCTGTGAAAGATTGAGGGCAGGATGAGAAGGGGATGACAGAGGATGAGATGGTTGGATGGCATCACTGACTCAATGGACATGAATTTGAGCAAATTCCAGGAGATGGTGAAGGACAGGGAAGCCTGGTGTGCTGCAGTCCACGCGATAGCAAAGAGCTGGACAGAACTTAGCAACTTAACACCAACAGCATGCAAAAGGAACAAGGACAAAAGCGGCAAAGTTAAATGTCCCTAACTTGGGACTGAAGTGAACATCGTTTATCTTTAACCTCTGTCACCAATACTGAGGAGGAAGGAGCATCTGCCTTTTAGAGGTGAAAGGCCTACCAATGTGTTTTTCTAGATTAAACACTTGAAAATAACTAAGAGTTTAAATAAGATTATTTGATAATTATTAAAATCATGAATCTAAATTAATCAAATGTATAAATTTAATGTGATACTGTGACACAATAGTGATAGTTTCAGCTAATAACAGCAGCAACTATGGTAACAGTGAGGTTATTAGTATTGAACACTAGCAGACAAAACGGTGTCTCCTGTGCCCTTTGCTCCCAGCCGTCGTGTTTTCCTCCTTGTGAACGAGCCAATCCTGTTTGTGCCGGGGACGCAGGACCTTCCCTTGGCCAAGAGCATGTCTTCAGCAGGTCTCCCTACACCGCTCCTCTCGTTTCTCTTCTGGATTGTTCTATCGGCAAGCAAATACACTGTTCCCAAGCCGCATGGGGACCACATCTGTTGACTTTTGGAAAGAATTGCTGGGGCACGTTCTTCTCACGTTACTTCAAGGGCTGCTGTGTTGTGGGCGAAGTGTTTGGGGGTGCTGGATGCCAGCGATTAAAGTTCAGCCATCACTATCCGTCCGTTGTCTGTCCACCCACCTCTGTGTTCATGTGTCCATCTCTCCATCGTCCATGTATCCATTCATCTGTCTCTCCACCAGCTGTCTCTCCGTCCACCCATCTACCATCTAAATTTCTACTTTAGAAAATTAAACAGTGATAGCATTTGGGCCTAAGTAGGTCCAGTCATCTCCACATATATACAGTATGTATTATTACATAAGCAATTTGTGAATTTTGTTATTTTTCAAGAAGCTGGAATATGACAGATACTTTTATTCTCTGTGATTTCTCCCCCACATGCGGCTCCTTCTACCTCTCCTCATATATACTTGCTGCGGTGGATATGTGCGTATCTTTCCACATCATTTTAACGCTTATGTGCACATTGTGAAAAATTTAGAGTACTGATTTGTGTTTTTTAAACATAAACAGTATCACACTATATTTATGGCTTAGCAGCTTGCTTTTTGCATACAATAATATGTTTTCAAGGGTCTTCCCACATCTGTAAGTTATGCTGCTCATGTATTCTTTTTTTTTTAACACTGCGTTACCTCTATTTACGCTTCTTCTGTAGCTGCCTATTATTCATGTTACATTTTCTGCTTTTTTTCCCAGATAGTAAAGAGTCTAACATTCCCATAATACAGCTAAAGTGGGATTTCTGGATTATAGGGAATGCACGGTTTTAATTTTAATAGGAACTGCCAGAGTATTCACAGCATGGCTGGATTAGTCACTCCTGCTGCGGTATCTTCAGGCAGCGGCCACGTGTCACACACGAGGGCACACAGCACCCACGTCTGGGTGCACGGATGTGCAGGTTGGCCATTAATCTCGCAAGCTGGTGGCGCTGGTCTGCCCAAGCTGAGCCCATGCTTGCTTCACCTCTGGGTCGAGGACAAGGGGGTCACGGCTGCCCCGGCCTACCCTTCTCCTAGACCTTTGAAGAAGAACTTTGGACCAAGCAGGAGGTCCAGCCGTTTGCCACTTCAGCCTGTGTTCTATCCAGACAAGACACGAGGTCCATCCAACATTACCGGGCAGAGCCCAGCGCCGTCTCCTGGCAACAGACAGAGGACGGCTTCTGCCCAGGGGTGGGGCGAAGACCCCACATGCCTCCAGGGTCACGCAGGCTCTGCCAGCAGTGGCCAGGGGCTGGCTTCTTCCTGCACGGCTCCATCCTGGGGCCCACACTCCTTTTCCCAAAAAGTGGAGGGAAAATAAACTCGTTGTCACTTCAGTGTAGGTCCCTCGGCTGATTGGTGAGGTTTCTTTTCATGTGTATATTGCTTATCTGATCCTATTTTTCCTCAGGTTCCTTGTAAAGTATACTTTGTCCATTTCCCTATGGTGTGTGATCCCTTCCTGCTTGTGGGAGACATTTTAAAAATTGCTGTATATGGTAGCTACTCTTCTTCTCATAGCTAAAAGAAAGAACCCACTTGCCAATGCAGGAGACATAAAAGATGCTGGTTCAATCCCTGGTCAGGAAGACCCCCTAGAGGAGGGCATAACAACTCACTCCGGTGTTCTTGCCTGGAGAATCCCATGGACAGAGAAGCTTGGCAGGCTACAGTTTATGGGGTCGCCAAGAGTCAGACAAAACTGAAGGGACTTTGCATGCATGCACATTCTTCTGTTAAAATAACAGAAGCATCTCTAATCCAACCTTTCACTCCCCCCATACATTCTTTTATTTGACTTTAAGGCATTCTTGTCACAGAGAAATTTTGAATCTTAAAGTGATTATACTTCGCAATCTAATTTTTGTTTGTTTTTTTTTTCTTTTGTGACTTTAAGACTATGTATTTATGAAGATGCTTTTAAGTGTTTACACTTATTTCAGATTTGTTTTCCTGACGGTGAAATCCGTCACACACTGAGACTCGTGATGTAAGACAGTCATGTAACTTTTAAGGTGACAGGTGGCAAGCTGACCTTCCATCCGTCACTTGCATTTAGTATCCGGTCCTGCCTTCCCTTCACTGCTTTGAAATGGTGATTCCCCCGGACCCCAGCTTGGATGCGCCTGGGTTCTCTCTGTGCCCTCCTCTTTCCCTTTCAAGCGTCTGTTCTCCCGTGAAGTGTCACTATTGTTATCCGTGCAGCTTGTTGGTGTGTCTTGATAGCTGATAGAGCAAGTCCCCCCTTCCCCTTCATTTTAACATTTTAAATTGCATCGATGACTTCTGGCTTCTGCTTAGGAGACAGAAAACTGGGAAGACATTGCTCTTGTGTACAATCAAGCGCAAGCTAGAGAATCTGCTGGAACATAATTTTCATGTTCCTGTCATAGAACTGAGGTCTGGTAGCAGTCAACTCACCCAAAATCTAAGGAAAGATTGGTGATTCTGCGAAACATTTTATCTGAATGAAAGAGAAAGAAAAAAAAAGTCAGATTCCTACTTTAGAAAGAGTCATGGCATGTCCCGGGTCTGGACTGGGGTCAGGGCTGGGGATGGAGCCATGGAAATGAACCAAGTGGCCCCAGTCAGGAGTCAGGGGTGCGGAAGGCAGTCAGGGCGTCCGTGGGGTCCTGTCTGTGGAGGGCAGGGAAGGGAGCAGGACTTGGAGGGAAAGAAGCCAAGCTGCTGGGCTGCCCAGGGAAGGTCTGGGAGGACACTGCGAGGACCCTGGAGCCAGGACACATGTTCAGAATTGTCCCTGTGAGAGGCTGGGGGCTGCATCTTTATAACCAAGTGCATCCTGGAGGAAAATCCCCTTCTGACTGGTGGGATATTTCTCCCCTTAAACTCCTTCAAGATATGCTCCCCAAAGTTGCTGCTATGAAAACTGGACGTTTGTGTCCCCCCAGATTCACACGTTGAAGTCTTACTCCCAGGGTGATGATGTCTGGAGCTCTTGGTGGGGATAAGGTCAAGAGGGGAGCCCCACGCAGGGAGCTTGTGCCCCTAGGGCAGAGCCCCCGAGGGCTTCCCCTGCACCAAGAGCGAGGTAGGGGACAGTGGACTCTGGGCCGGACATTTGGTGGCTGTCAAGAGGAGGAAAGTCCAAGCTTTGTTCCCACCCAGATGCTCCAAGGACAGAGCTAGTGATAGAAGCTGAGGTCTATCTTAGCTAAGGCAAAGGGAGCAGGTGCCCACTCCTGAGCCAAGGAAGGCCTCGACTGCATCTAGCTGCCCTCTTGCACTCTCTCGTCCACCACTTCTCAGCAATGCTGCCCTCCCTGGGTGACCTGCACAGCCCAGATGTTTGTCGTATCTCAGGTGACACCTCTGACACTACTTGGCAAAAAACCCACAGGGACTGCTGAGCCTGGGCCGTCGGAGTCGGGAGGTGGCATCACGAGNAGGTGGGGGGGTGGGGTGGTGGGGGCGGTGAAGAGTGAGCAGGAAGGACAAAATGTGGATCTTTTAAAGCTGTTTCCGAGACACGAGTGATTGCTCGCCAGGAGCCATTCCACTCAAATAGCTGAAGGGACTGGTTTCAGGTCTAGAGCGAAACATCTTCTATTTTTCTTCCTGGTTCTTCCTTTTCTGAATGATTTCTTATTTGTATATTAAAAATGAGTTAAAATCCTAAGGGGAGAAAGAACCAAGTTCACAATAATTCTGGAATCCATGCAAGTGTCTCTCTGTAGATTTCCCATCTCCTACCCCTGTAGCCTGGGTGAACCATCTCATCTTTCACCAACTGCTGGTCACCAGCTGGTATCTGGACCTGCTCAAACGAACCCCAGGGCTGAACCAGCGTCAAGCCTTCCCGGTGGGCTGAAGACCAATGCCAGGTCTGGGGGGAAAAAGGGGTGGGGGGAAGTAAACTTAAAAAGCTCACTTGTTATCTTTTTGTGTGTTCTTAGAATGGAATAATCCATAAGAGAATTTTTTTTGTTTGGTTGATGAGGGTACTAGCAAGCCTATGATTAATTGAGTACCTACTATGTGTCAGATGCTGTTTTAACCCTGGAGGCCCTGACAGGTCACCGGGATGATACAAAAGGGAAGAAGAAGAGAACAGCGCAGAGAGGAGGCGACACAAAGGCAGGGAGCGGGAAACTGCGGTTTAATGCCTATTGCTGGCTGCAGCCATGCACCGCGAGTCACTGAATTAGTCTGTGCTGAGCCCCTGTTCCTGGGGAGACCTGGGGGGCGGGGGGAGGGGCCGACCGAGAGCCTCTGGTCACATTTGCATCACTCGTAACACTGACCTTGTGGTATGTGTGTTTCTAATTGGATGCAGCTTATTTAATGTGGATTGTTGGCTCATTCACACAAAANTGGGGAGACCTGGGGGGCGTGGGGAGGGGCCAACCGAGAGCCTCTGGTCACATTTGCATCACTCGTAACACTGACCTTGTGGTATGTGTGTTTCTAATTGGATGCAGCTTATTTAATGTGGATTGTTGGCTCATTCACACAAAACCCTTAAAAGTTGTCACTGAATAGACAGCAGAGAAGACCCTAGTTTGGAGTTCAGTCTGGGTTCTCAAACAAGTCAGAGCGTCCCATCCAACTTGGGAAGTGGCCTGGGGCAGCTCAAAGGTGTCCTGCGCTGCGCGAGATCAGGGCTGTGAATGGCCAGAGGCTCCGCACGACCGTGTGCTGTTCTGTGGCCAGCTGCTGCAGGCCTGGCCGACCCTTTGCGACCTCATGGACTGTAGCCCACCAGGCTCCTCTGCCCATGGGATTCTCCAGGCAAGAGTACTGGAGTGGGCTGCCATGCCCTCCTCCAGGGGATCTTCCAACCCAGGGATTGAACCTGGGTCTCCTGTGGCTCCTGCACTGCGGGTGGATTCTTTACCACTGAGCAACCAGAGAAGCCCAATGATTTGGGGTTAAAGATCCCTTTCAAAGTAGAGTCACCCAGTCGTGTCTGATTCTTTGTGACCCCATGTACTATACAGGGCATGGAATTCTCCAGGCCAGAATACTGGAGTGGGTAGCCTTTCCCTTCTCCAGGGGATCTTCCAAACCCAGGGATCTGCCGCATTGCAGGCAGATTCTTTACCAGCTGAGCCACAAGCGAAGCCCAAGAATACTGAAGTGGGTTGCCTACCCCTTCTCCAGCTGATCTTCCTAACCCAGGATAAGAACAGGGGTCTCCTGCATTGAAGGCAGATTCTTTACCAGCTGAGCTATCAGGGAAGCTCTCAATGTAAAGTGTCTTCAGTTCAGTTCAGTTCAGTTGCTCAGTCCTGTCCAGCTCTTTGTGACCCCATGGACTGCAGCACGCCAGGCCTCCCTGTCCATCNCTGCCGCATTGCAGGCAGATTCTTTACCAGCTGAGCCACAAGTGAAGCCCAAGAATACTGAAGTGGGTTGCCTACCCCTTCACTAGCTGATCTTCCTAACCTAGGATAAGAACAGGGGTCTCCTGCATTGAAGGCAGATTCTTTGCCAGCTGAGCTATCAGGGAAGCTCTCAATGTAAAGTGTCTTCAGTTCAGTTCAGTTCAGTTGCTCAGTCCTGTCCAGCTCTTTGTGACCCCATGGACTGCAGCACGCCAGGCCTCCCTGTCCATTACCAACTCCCGGAGTTCACCCAAACTCATGTCCATGAAGTCAGTGATGCCATCCAACCATCCCATCCTCTGTCAATGTAAACTATAATTCCCCAAATATAGAATCTGTGAATAATGAGCATGGAATGTAGAGCGGTCTCATGACAACCAAGATCAGGTCTTTCCCATGTGCCTGAACTCAATAGCAGCCCTAATATCGGCTTTATCTGCTTTCCACGTTGGGTTGAAGTTCAATGTTTTGTGTGGCTGCACCTAAAATGTGGTGCCCCAAGTTTGGGCATATGGGGCTCCATGGATATTCAGGATGTGGATCAGAAGGGAGGGGAGGTGGCCAGCTGGGCAGGACCCCTCCTGTCCAGACCCTGCACAGATGCGCTCAGGAGACTCTGTGGTTCCCAAACATGGAGCATCTCAACAGCGGGAAGCTTCAAGCATTCTCACCCACTCCAAATGGACACAAGATGAGAGAGGCATACGGAGTCCCTGTTTCCAGGCCCATGCTTTTATCTCATCATCTTTCTTTACCTTGGACAATTCCCCAATTCATGTTCATTATTTTAAATAATGCTTAAAATCTCAAAAGTCCGTGAAGCAGTGCATTCTTTCCTGAATTCACTCTACACAGGATTTATTAGACACACATTTTGACATTTTATGTTCTACCAGCAGAAAAGTAATGACATTTCTTTCCTACATTTGAGCTCATCACTTTTTTTTAGTCTCCGTTGGATTCTCTTTCTTATCTTTTCAAACCAAAGTAATTGTAAAATTCCACCTTTTAAATTGATTAATAGGAACAATTACATTGTGTAACATCATGAAACATTAAAAGTAATTACTTTGACAATATCAAATATGAATTCAGCTTTAAAGATGATTCTACAGTTTTTTTCCATGTTACAATAAAATTTAAATCCTGGAACATCGGTGCCAAAAGAAATATTGTAGGAAACTCAGAATTTATTTTCTTTCCTTTTTTTTTCTTTTTTTCAATTTTCACTCAGGCAGAAATATGCAACAATAATGGAAAGAGGAAAAAAGGGAGAAAGTCTGCATTTTAAAAATGTATGAATATATTTGACAAATACTTAAGCTCTTAATACCTCTGATGATACAGACAGAAATAATGCATGAGCCCTCTCTTCTGAACAGACACATCTTCCAGAAATAGAGACCTGGAAACATTAAAAACCATATGTCTATTGGATAGCATGTTTTAAAGGAGAAAAAAAAATTGTTATGGCAGCACCGGAAAGAAAGATCAGCTGTACATAGCGATGTGAGTGGAAAGTTTACTAGTTTAATTTTGGCTCAGAGCCCAGACTCTTCCATGAATTTGGGGCTGGTAAAATCTTCCATTACCCATAACTGCACATGAGAAATGAATATTAATTGTGCTAATCGATAAAAATCAGTGTAACTGAATTTGGTTTCTTGAGACCTGTCCTTGCTTCTGTTTCTCTTCAGTAACAGACATCTGCTGACCTTGCATATTTCACAGGATCCNTACTAGTTTAATTTTGGCTCAGAGCCCAGACTCTTCCATGAATTTGGGGCTGGTAAAATCTTCCATTACCCATAACTGCACATGAGAAATGAATATTAATTGTGCTAATCGATAAAAATCAGTGTAACTGAATTTGGTTTCTTGAGACCTGTCCTTGCTTCTGTTTCTCTTCAGTAACAGACATCTGCTGACCTTGCATATTTCACAGGATCCCTTGCACATGGGTCCCACGCTTGCACGTATGTCCACCGTCCAGATGGATTCGCAGGTCTGAGTCCTCGCTTCTTAAATGGTTTGCTTCATCCTTATACAAAATTGCTTACACATCAGTTCTTTGGACCTTGTCCTGTGTATGGAAACAATTTCAGTAGACTGGGAGCTTGGGTTACAGGCAGACACAGAGAATTACACGTATTGGAACAAGCCACCTTGGTTCCTTTTGAAATCCCCCTAAATGAATCTCCCTGGGAATCCGTTTCCTGGGCTACTCCGTCATCGGGGCTGTAAGAGCCTGAGCTCTTTAGGAACCTGGGCAGACATTGTGGCTGGGAGGACGGCTCACTGTTCTCACATTGTTCCCTGCGCTGGGGCGGGGAGCACTTTCCCAAGCAAATCGAGAGGCAACGCCAAGTATTTTCACCCCCTGTCGCTGCCGACAATGGGAACCGTCCTGGCCGCTCACAGAAGCCGAGGGCGCTTCCTCGCTAGCTCGCAGCATAATGCCTCCGAAAGACGGCTTCAGGGTAATAAATGGGCAGTGGCTGGAGCTCCTCGTGCAGCCCAGGGAAGCCCTGATTGTGCACAAATCACCCCGCGGGACCCCGACTGGGTGAGACTGCATGAGTGCTCGTCACAGCCTGGCTAAACCAGAGCCGTCTGTCCGGGGGATTCCAAGCAGAAGAGGGCGGTCCAGCCAGTGTTCCTTCTGCTGCGTGGCTCTCGTCTTGGTGTGCAGAACAGAAGAAAGCCGCAAACAGGGCCCCCGCTCAGAGGGGTGTTTTCTTTGTCTCCCTGGAGCCCTTGGAACAGAACCATGACCTTGTCATTGCAAATGTGAAATGAACATTGTGGCTTTTGAAGTCCTAGTTGAGGAAAATCATATAAGTCAAGTCATGTAAGTAAAAACTCCGAGAACAACTCTAAGCCTAAGAAGCACCCCATGCAGAACTGGTAAAGGGGATTAGCTGTGTAACGTCTTTTCTGAAGTTCGCATCCTGGGCTTCAGCGAGGTGAAGGTTGGTTGGTTTCCTTTCAATTTCAGTGAAAGCTGCTTCTCGTCTTCCCTCTCCCCCAGCCTTGGTCTCAGGACCAAATGCCTCCTGAGCCAGAGTAGAAGCGAGACGGCCAGGGGAGCTGGCGTTTCCAGTTAGGAGACGGTGTCCCAAGTGAATGGGGATACACAGAGTCCCATGGAAACTGAACAACCAGTGAATGATGCGGGGGTGCTGTGCAGGGCCGCTCACAGCAAGGGGGCGAGTCTGCGGTTAATTCCCAGCACACTGGGTGGACGGGGTGTGACTTGGCCAGAATCCTTTGGCTGAGAAATGTCTTGCAAAGATGGAACTCCTGACTGCTTGGTTGTGATGTCCCATTTTGACTGATTTTGTTCACTTGGAAAGATCTCCCTTTAATCCCATCAGGGATTCTTTTTTCTTTGTAAAACAGTCAGTTCTGGTAGGATTTTTCTGCTCTTAAAGGTCTTCACAGCTACTTTTCTTTGTCCAGTGCAGTATTCAGGGACAGCCTGAAAGTGGCCACGAAGTGACTGTGGGTTTGCTTTAGTATTTGCTCAGTAAGGCCCCTCCCAGCTTGTGTGACCTTTTAAAACTTCAATGGTGCTGATTTTTTAAAAATTTAGTTATTTTAAATTGGAGGCTAATTGCTTATGCTGGTTTCCATCATCAGCTCAGCTCAGTCCCTCAGTCGTGTCCGACTCTTTGCGACCCCATGGACAGTGGCACGCCAGGTTCCCTGTCCATCACCAACTCCAGGACTTTGCTCAAATGTATCCATTGAGTTGGGGATGCAATCCACCTGCCTTTTCTAAGGAGTCAGATCTTTGCTTCAAAAGATTGGAGCTTCAGTTTCAGCATCAGTCCTTCCAATGAATATTCAGGACTGATTTCCTTT
>SJYS01025124.1:493508-503870 GCA_006410695.1 Philantomba maxwellii | reverse complement strand
GACTAGACGGACCTTTGTCAGCAAAGTAAAGTCTGGTTTTCAATATGCTGTCTAGGTTGGTCATAGCTTTTCTTCCAAGGAACAGTGGTCTTGTAATTTCATGGCTGCAGTCATTACCTGCAGTGACTTTGGAGCCCAAGAAAATAAACTCTGTCCCTGGTTCCTCTGTTTCCCAATCTATTTCCCATGAAGTGATGGGACCGGATGCCATGATCTTAGTTTTCTGCATGTTGACCCTTAAGCCAACTTTTTCACTCTCCTCTTTCACTTTCATCAAGAGGCTCTTTAGTTTCTTTTTACTTTCTGCCATAAGGGTGGTGTCATCTGCATATCTGAAGTTATTGATATTTCTCCCTGCAGTCTTGATTACAGCTTGTGCTTCATCCAGCCTGGCATTTCATATGATATACTCTGCATATAAATTAAATAAACAGGGTGACAATATACAGCCTTGACGTACTCCTTTCCCAATTTGGAACCAGTCTACTGTTCCATGTCTAGTTCTAACTCTTGCTTCTTGATCTGCATACAGATTTCTCAAGAGGCAGTTCAGGTGGTCTGATATTCCCATTGCTTTAAGAATTTCCCACAGTTTATTGTGATCCACACAGTCAAAGGCTTTAGCATAGTCAATAAAACAGAAGTAGATGTAGTTTTGGAACTCTCTTGCTTTTGTGATGATCCAACGGATGTTGGCAATTTGATCTCTGGTTCTTCTGCCTTTTCTAAATCCAGCTTCAACATCTGGAAGTTCTGGGTTCACATACTGTTGAAACCTAGCTTGGAGAATTTTGAACATTACTTTGCTAGTGTCTGAGACGAATGCAATTATGCGGTAGTTTGAACATTCTTTAGCATTGCCTTTCTTTGTGATTGGAATGAAAACGGACCTTTTCCAATCCTATGGTCACTGCTGAGTTTTCCAAATTTGCTGGCATATTGAGTGCAACACTTTCACAGCATCATCGTTTAGGATTTGAAATAGCTCAGCTGGAATCCCATCACCTCCACTAGCTTTGTCCATAGTGATGTTTCCTAAGACCCACTTGACTTCTCACTCCAGGATATCAGGCTGTAGGTGAGTGATCACACATTATGGTTATCTGGGTCATTAAAATCTTTTCTGTATAGTTCTTCTGTGTATTCTTTTTTTTTTTTTCTTTTTTTTTTTAATTTTATTTTTACTTTATTTTACTTTACAATACCGTATTGGTTTTGCCATACATTGACATGAATCCACCATGGGTGTATATTAGCTCCCAATCCTGAATCCCCCTCCCACCTCCCACCCCATATCATCTTCTGTGTATTCTTGATGCTTCTTAGGGACCTGCTGCTACCTTCTCAAGCAATATTCCTGTAGCCTGAACTGAGTTGCAAGAAGTGCAGTGATTTTCCCACCAAATGAACGTGAGAAAAGCTTGAATATTTTTAGCTGAAATATTCCTAGCCCAGAGCTTCCCCAAAAGTTTGGATCCATAAACTCTTTTGGCAATAATATCTAATTAATCCCCTTTGTGTTTCTCTTTTATAGACACATTTCATCTATTGCATAATAAAGCAGCAATTTAATTTAAAAAATTCTCTTAGTTCAGAATGTCATTGAATTTTATTCTAATTTTATTCACAAATATTCTGTAATAATGGTTAAGAATTAAAGATACATTTTCATGTTTTCCCATTTAGCAAGCACACATTCATTAATTTATTTTTAAATTAACATTTATGCATAATTATCAATAATTTGACCAAAAGTGACATTTAAAAATTGTGTATTTTTAATTGAAGAATAATTGCTTTGCAATATTGTTTTGGTTAAAAGTGACATCTTTTTAAACTTGATATCAAATGATATTAAAAAATAGATGAAAATTCTAAATCCTTAATTCTATTTTATTAAGCTTTTCCATTAGAGTATATGAAATCCACTGAATCATAGAGGATTTTACAGTTTTTCCAAGATGAAAAAAAGATGTGTTAGAGAAGGAAATGGCAACCCAAGTATCCTTGCCTGAGAAATCCCGTGAACAGAGGAGCCTGGCGGCTACAGTCCCGGGGATTGCAGAGAGTCAGACAGCCTGACAACTGAACAAACAGGAAAAATGCAAATGAAACAATTCAACAGAAAGCTCTTCATATCTGGGTATTAGACACTGTGTTTACAAATCAAAATATATCTAATTTCTTTGTTTTAAGATTTTATTAAAATTATCATAGACCATGAAGTTAAGGAATTCTCCTGCAATGCAGGAGACTCAGGTTCAATCCCTGGGAGGGGAAGATCCCCCAGAGAAGGAAATGGCAGCCCACTCCAGTACTTTTGATTACAGCTTGTGCTTCATCCAGCCCATTATTTCACATGATGTACTCTGCATGTAAGTTAGATAAACGGGGTGAAACTGATCTTTTCCAGTCCTGTGGCCACTGTTGAGTTTTCCAAATTTGCTGACATATTGAGTGCAGCACTTTCACANGCTTGTCGGAACCAAAAAGTCCTTCACAGACGGTGATGTTCGTGGCGGCTCTGCAAGAGCTCCGTGGCCCCGGGAAGGTCTCAGCAAAGCACTTTGGGTTTTAAGTGGGATGAACGATTAAAGGACAACCGCTGACTTGGTTTAACTTTTATCTGTACTTAGTAAAGGGAGAGGAAACCCCTTTGGAGGCCCTGGGACAGTTTATCCAGGTGGGAAAACAGTCTGTGCTCCAAAGCTGGCCCTGGTGGGTGGGCACGGGGCAGGCAGTGTAGATGAAATACCGTAAGGTTGTCACTGCAGGTTTTTCAGATACTCATGCTGGATGGGACCATGACGGTGTCACAGGCAGAGAGGGCTCAGGGCCACTCCAAGGGCTATGCCACGTCCACGAGGACCCACTGCCCAGGCAGAGGGAGGAGGTGTATGTGGACAAGAGGATTGCGGAGCATAAGCTGATTTGAAAGTCTGAAAGTCAAAGTCACTCAGGCATGTCCAACTCTGCGATCCCAAGGACTGCAACCTTCCAGAATCCTCGGGAATCCATAGGATTCTCCAGGCAAAATTACTGGAGTGGGTTGTTATTCCCTTCTCCAGAGGACCTTCCTGGCCCAGGGATCGAACCTGGGTCTCCTGCATTGCAGGTGGATCCTTTACCACGTGAGCCTCTAGGAGAAGCAGTGGCAGACTATTTTCTTGGGCTCCAAAACCACTGTGGACAGTGACTGAAGCCATGAAATTAAGAGACACTTGTTCCTTGGAATAAAAGCTATGACAAACCTCGGCAGCATATTAAAAAGCAGAGACATCACTTTACCAACAAAAATCCTGATAGTCAAGGCTACGGTTTTTCCAGTAGTCACGTACGGATGGATATGAGAGTTGGACCATAAAGAAGGCTAAGCACCAAAGAATGGATGCTTTCAAACTGTGGGGCTGGACAAGGCTCTTAAGTGTCCCTTGGACAGCAAGGAAATCAAATCAGTCAATCCTAAAGGAAATCAGTCCTGGATATTCATTGNGAAAACATAAATAATTTTTAACAAATATCTACTTCTCTATCTTTACAAAATACTTACAATATATTTTCCAAATGATGTTTATTCCCTCTTTTTGTGGAGATTTGTTTTTCCCTTGAATGGCAACACTTTCATCCAGGTCAGACATTTTTTCCTTCTCTGGACGGGCTGTCTTCGGGCTCTTCTCTCCTCAAAAAAAGCATTTTTCTAACTGTCGTGTCAAAACCTTACTTTTAGCTCTGTAGGTTGGATGCTTTCTTAACAGTTTGCTATTTTTGTTCTCTTCAGGGAGACTATAAAGCAGAAGGCGTTGGCAGACACGAAGAGGGGTGTGATATGGTGATGGGAGTTTCAACACACAGCGAGTGTGGCCATTCTAAATTTATACACATTTCTATAATGTAACTTCAATGTATAGAGAGCAAAAATTAACAGCAAACAAAACAAAAATACAGAATTCTATGATCCTGGTTGAGGAGTTTGATATACTTTTCTTATAAGAAGACAAAAATAAGAAACTTGTTGAAGATACACGGACAATCAAGATATGCAAAGGACATAAACTTGAAAAGAGAAGATTTGAGCGAAATTATTAAGGTACTTCACGTACTTGACTTGTGTGTGTATACGGCAGCCAACGATGGTAGATTGTGTGCCATATTTGAGCACAAATGAGCGTTTGTAAAATTTGCCATATGCTGGTGTGTTAATTCACTGTTGCTATAACAATGCTGCTGGGATCACAGAGGGAGAGCCTCAGGGGCAAACACGAGGAAGCTCAGAGCGTGTGTGCCGGGAGAGACTTCCCTCTGGACTCCTCAGGGCCATGAGGGTTTCTCCTTTCCCCAAAGCAGCAGCCTTCCTTGAAATACAGATAGATGAAATAGTGGACAGGGACGAATTCTGTGTATGTGAAAATGAGCCAACTGTAAATGCAACACTTAAATGCCTCCAGATTTTAGCACTATGATTCCAAGTCATAGTATAAAAATTAGCCCCTCTACAAGAGGAAGTGTGACAATTATGCTATAAATTTGATACAGCTTGATGATCGCTAACAAACACATTTATCATGTTAAAAAAAAAAAAAATGGTGAGATTGCTCAGAAACCATTGCTCAACTGCTACTACAGGCTTTCATTATCTCTCTCTCTCTCTTCATCCATCCACCCATCCATCTACCTGTCTAGCTACATAGGTATCCATCTAGAAATAGATACATAGATGTTGCTGTTCAGTTGCCCAGTCAAGTCCAACTCCTTGCAACCCCGTGGACTGCAGGACACCAGGCCTCCCTGTCCCTCACCATCTCCCGAAGTTTGCCCAAGTTCATGTCCATTGCATTGGTGATGCCATTCGGCCATCTCATCCTCTGATGCCACCTTCTCCTTCTGCCCTCAATCTTCACCAGGGATTTTTCCAGCAAGCCAGCTGTGCTCATCTAATGACCAAAATACTGGAGTCTCAGTCTCAGTCCTCCCAACGAGTGTCCAGGGCTGGTTCCCTTAAGACTGGCTGCTTTGGTCTCCTGCAGGCCCAGGGACTCTCAGGAGGCTTCTCCAGCACCACAGTCTGAAAGCATCAGTTCTTCGGCACTCCCCCTTCTTTATGGTCCAGCTCTCACCACCGTACATGACCACTGGGCAGACCACAGCTCTGACTCCACGGACCTTTGTCTGCAGAGTAACGTCCCTGCTTTCCAATGCACTGTCTAGGCCTGTCATAACCTTCCTGCCAAGAAGCAAGTGTCTTCTGATTTCACGGCTGCAGTCACTATCCGCAGTGATTTTGGAGCCCAAGAAGAGGGAATCTGTCTCCCTTTCCCCCCTCGATTTAACATGAAGTAATGGGGCCGGATACCTCGATCTTAGTTTATTTAATATTTAATTTTAAGCTGGCTCTTTCTCTTTCCCCCTTAACCCTCATCAAGAGGCTCTTTAGTTCCTCTTTGCTTTCTGCCATTAAAGTGGTATCATCTGCATATCTGAGGTTGTTGATGTTTCTCCCGCCTATCTTCGTTACAGCTCGTAAATCATCCAGCCTGGCATGTCTCATGATGTGCTCAGGGTATAGGTTAAGTAAGCAGGCTGACAGCAGACAGCTCTATCGTACTGCTTTCTCAATGTTGAACCAATCGGTTGTTCCATACAGGGCTCTAAATGTTGCTTCTTGACCGATATGCTGGTTTCTTAGCAGACAGGTAAGATGGCCTGGTATTCTCATCTATTTAAGAGCTTTCCACAGCTGATTATGATGGGTTATGAGTGCAACACCTTGATGGCCTTGTTCTTTAGGGGTTGGAATAGTTCTCCTAGAATTTGGTGGCATCCACTAGCTTTATTAACAGCAGGGCTTCTGAAGGCCCACTTGACTTCACTCTCCGGAATGTCTGGCTCTGGGTGACTGACCACACCATCGTAGTCATNTAAGAGCTTTCCACAGCTGATTATGATGGGTTATGAGTGCAACACCTTGATGGCCTTGTTCTTTAGGGGTTGGAATAGTTCTCCTGGAATTTGGTGGCATCCACTAGCTTTATTAACAGCAGGGCTTCTGAAGGCCCACTTGACTTCACTCTCCGGAATGTCTGGCTCTGGGTGACTGACCACACCATCGTAGTCATCCGGTTCATTTAGATATTTTTTGGTACAGTTTTTCTGTGTATTCTTGCCATCTCTTCCTGATCTCTTCAGTTTCTGCTAGGTCATTACCGCTTCTGTCCTTGGTTGTGCCCGTCTTTGGGCAAAATGTTCCCTTGATATCTCCAATTCTCCTGAGGAGATCTCTAGCCTTTCCACTTGTGCTGTTTTCTTCTAATTTTGTACACTGTTCACTGAGGAAGGCCTTGTCTCTCTGTGCTGTTCTTTGGAGATCTGCATTTAGCTGGAGTGCTTTTCCGCTTCTCCCTGATTGTTGATCCGCTCCCTTCCTTAGCTTTCTGTGAGGCCTCCTCTGATAACCACTTTGCCTTCTTGTTTCTCTTTGGGATGGCTTTGTTTGCTGACTCCTGTACACTGTTACAGACCTTCATCCACAGTTCTTCAGACACGATGCGTACAAGTTCTGACCCCTGAATCTATTTGTTACCTCCACTGCGTATTCACGGGGGATTTGATTTAAGTCATACCTCACTGGCCTAGTGGTTCCCCCACTTTCTTTAGTTTAAGCCTGAATTTTGCTGTGAGAAACAGATGATCTGAGCCACAGTCAGCTCCAGGTCTTGTTTTGCTGACTATATACAACTTCTCCATCTATGGCTACAAGGAATGTAATCAATTTGATTTCGGTATTGACAGTTTGGTCATGTTCATGTGTAAAGTCATCTCTTGTGTTGTTGAGAAAGGTCATCTCTTATGTTAATTTCATTTAGGAATGACTGGTTCGATTTCCTTGCACTCTAAGGAACTCTCAACAGTCTTCTCCAGCACCACAATTCCAAAGTATATAATTATAGTTATGTTTAGAACTAATTTTGGCTTACTTCTGGCCAAAGGAAAAAAATAAAAATTCCTGTGACAATGGCAATAGAGTCAGTCATTTGGGTATTAAGGAAGCTCAGCCATGGTGAGCCAGTGTGGTGGGGTTAATGTTGAAATATACTGCCCATCACAAGAAATGTGTCTTTTATCCCCAAGCACCCCACCCCCACATTGTATCAATGAAGCCCCAACAAATCTGGGAGGACATTCATTCATCAGCTTCACCAATAAAGACAGTTAATTGATGATGGCCCTGTGGAAAAAACTTTACAAAAATAACCATAGATTCAATGTTCAAGGTAGAACACAGTGCTCTTTCTGCAAAGATATCTGAGCAATTTAAGACCAATTGTCTTTGCTTTTAAATTTTGTTAAATTGTATCAGCTAGATTGTGTCTACAATGTCTTTTCACTGGATGATTTGCCTTATCCAATAAGACCCAGATGCTGGCTACTGAAATGTGCTATTTGTTGTTCAGTCGCTCANCTGCAAAGATATCTGAGCAATTTAAGACCAATTGTCTTTGCTTTTAAATTTTGTTAAATTGTATCAGCTAGATTGTGTCTACAATGTCTTTTCACTGGATGATTTGCCTTATCCAATAAGACCCAGATGCTGGCTACTGAAATGTGCTATTTGTTGTTCAGTCGCTCAGTTGTGCTTGACTCTTTGTGACCCCAGGGACTGCAGCACACCAGGCTCCCCTGTCCTGTACTGTCTCCTGGAGTTTGCTCAAATTCACGGGCTATCTAGGCATCTCATCCTTGGCCACCCTGACCTCCCCTTCTCTTCTTTTGCCTTCAGTCTTTCCCAGCATCACGTCTTTTCCAGTGAGCATGCTCTTTGCATCATCTGGCCAAAGGATTGGAGCTTCAGCTTCAACATCAGTTTTCCCAATGAATATTCANTGCTATCTAGGCATCTCATCCTTGGCCACCCTGACCTCCCCTTCTCTTCTTTTGCCTTCAGTCGTTCCCAGCATCACGTCTTTTCCAGTGAGCATGCTCTTTGCATCATCTGGCCAAAGGATTGGAGCTTCAGCTTCAACATCAGTTTTCCCAATGAATATTCAGGGTTGATTTCCTTTAGAATTGACTGGTTTGATCTTCTTGCAGTCCAAAGGACTCTCAAGAGTCTTCTCCAGAACCACAATTTAAAGCACTAATTCTTTGGCACTCTGCCTTCCTTGTGGTCCAACCCTCATGGCCATCCATGATTCCTGGAAAAACCATAGTTTTGAGTATATGGACCTTTGTCAGCAAAGTGATGTCTTTGATTTTTAATATGCTGTGTAGGTTTGTCACGACTTTCCTTCCAAGGAGCAAGTGTCTTTTAATTTCATGGCTGCAGTCACCATCCACAGTGATTTTAGGGCCCAAGAAAATAAAGTCTGTCACTGCTTCCACTTTTTCCCCATCTATTTGCCATGAAATGTTGGGACCGGATGCCTTAATCTTAGTTTTTTGAAAGTTCAGTTTTAAGCCAGCTTTTTCACTCACCTCTTTTACCCTCATCAAGAGGCTCTTTAGTTCCTTGTGTTGAATGTAGTACTAAAAGGTGAATAATAGTAACAGTGACTAATGTTCCTTAATTGTGTGCTCTGTGCCAGGCACTGGACTAAATATCTCCTGTAAACAGAGAACTTGTTCAATGCTCTTTATCTAATGACATCGATTCTCTTTTCTATCCACTGTGAACCAGTCAGCACACTTTAAGTTGCTGTATCGAAAGGGGTGGAGGTACTAAGCTGGTAAGAGGTGACCTAAGACCCTGTCAGCAGGACGGATGGCTCTGCAGACAGCATGCTAGCACAGAAGCTTCTTCTCGTAACTGTGTCAAGGTCAGGTAATGCCCTTGGTGATTCTCACATGATTCTGAAATGATCTTTGCTAATGTCAACACATACAGAAGCCACTGCCCTTTCCTCATGGACACTTGCAAATGATAAAATGCACAGTTTACGGCGGCATTCCTCAAAATGCGGTCCGTGAAGTACCTGCGTCAAAATTACTTGAGAATCTTTTTAAAAGTCCAAAATTTGGGGCCTCATCTGTGGAATCAGACTCTCTGGAGAAGGCACTGATGCTTTCACTGATATCTTGGGTCCTTCTTCCCACACGAAAGTTGGGTGGTCACTGCCTTAAATAAAAGCTAGGAAATTGCAAGGAAAATATGATTTGGAATGCAAAGTAATGTGTTTATATGGAGCCATAACCCTTTTTGATGGACTATTTCATTTCCCGGTTAAAGCAATTAAATTAGCTTAATGTTGCTTATGCTGCTAAACATCAAATAGTGTATAAGTATTGAAGTCACTTAACATCCGTAGAATTGGAATGATAGTAATCAAACACCACCAGAATAAAATAATTTCATGAAGCTACCAAAGAATCTTCAAGGGCCAAGTTCCAAAGGATGGGATGTGGTATCTTATCAGAGTGCTGGCTGTGCGGATGACATGACCCAGCTTGTAGAGAGTCACTCACACCCCTGCCTTGCTGAACTGGTCAGCACACTAGTTGGTTCACCAGCACACGCATCCTCCTCCCGTGACTGTGGCCTTGGCCAGCCGGGCTGTGCTGGACTTGGCCATCCTCCATCTGGGAGCCCCAGCTGGCCTTATTTGACTGACCTGGGAAGAAGGGACAGGTGTTTACTCACCTGGTTTGAGGATGCTTGGGAAACTTTACTTGCTAAGCACCTAAATTTATAGTGATCGGTGGTGGGATCAAAACTATACAGGCTATCGTCACAGGCTCCTGTTTAGAAATGATTAATGTCAACGACTGTTTTACTAGATGGGTATGTCTTAGCTCCTCTTAATCAGTTTACAAGGAAACTGGCCATTGCAATCAATCAAAGCACTTCTGACCCTAAAACAGCAATGGCTTTAAGTTATGGGGAAGGGGTTCAAATCGAGCTGTCTGAACCCCAAATCAACCCTGGCTCCAGCCCCTGCACACTCTTCCTGGAGAAGTTTCTGTGAGTTCATGTGTGTGTAGGTCAGTCTGATGAATGGCGGTTAAAAATACACCCAGAAGATCTTCATGGCTGTGCAATTTGCTTTCTTTCATGTGATGGAATCATTTAATTAGATAAAAAATAAAATAATATATTTATCCTGTGTATTGCCTATATTTGGCAAACAAGCAAAAGTCATTCAGTTACCCTTTTCTGAGGGATCCAGTTTTAACTAGTGAATGAAATGGTCTAGGCACAAAGCTACCTTTCTCAGATTTTTCAATTTTTTAAAATTAACTTCATCCCTATTGACACCTTTCTAAAAGTTTTCAGGCTGTCTCCACTCCTCATCCCTCTGTATGGCGTTTGTAAGTGTCGTTAGTGATTTCTGCTTGACATGGAGAATCACACCTTACAACAAAAAGGAAGAA
>SJYS01025124.1:467011-484007 GCA_006410695.1 Philantomba maxwellii | reverse complement strand
CCCTGGAGGAGGAAATGATAACCCACTCCAGGATTCTTGCCTGGAGAATCCCCATGGACAGAGGAGCGTGGAGGGCTCCAGTCCCTGGGGCTGCACAGAGTTGGACACAACTGAGGGGCTAACACTTTCACTTCCAGGGCGGTTAAAAGATATTGGCAAAGATGATGAAACCAGTGACTGCTTGTTGGAACCAAAAAGTCCTTCACAGACGGTGATGTTCGTGGCGGCTCTGCAAGAGCTCCGTGGCCCCGTGGAGGTCTCAGCAAAGCACTTTGGGTTTTAAGTGGGATGAACGATTAAACAACAACCACTGACTTGGTTTAACTTTTATCTGTACTTAGTAAAGGGAGAGGAAACCCCTTTGGAGGCCCTGGGACAGTTTATCCAGGTGGGAAGACAGTCTGTGCTCCAAAGCTGGCCCTCGTGGGTGGGCACGGGGCAGGCAGTGTAGATGAAATACAGTAAGGCTGTCACCACAGGTTTTTCGGATACTCATGCTGGATGGGACCATGACGGTGTCACAGGCAGAGAGGGCTCAGGGCCACTCCAAGGGCTATGCCACGTCCATGAGGACCCACTGCCCAGGCAGAGGGAGGAGGTGTATGTGGACAAGAGGATTGCAGAGCATAAGCTGATTTGAAAGTCTGAAAGTCAAAGTCAGTCAGGCATGTCCAACTCTGCGATCCCAAGAACTGCAACCTTCCAGAATCCTCGGGAATCCATAGGATTCTCCAGGCAAAATTACTGGAGTGGGTTGTTATTCCCTTCTCCAGAGGACCTTCCTGACCCAGGGATTGAACCTGGGTCTCCTGCATTGCAGGTGGATCCTTTACCATGTGAGCCTCTAGCAGAAGCAATGGCAGACTATTTTCTTGGGCTCCAAAACCACTGTGGACAGTGACTGAAGCCACGAAATTAAGAGACACTTGTTCCTTGGAATAAAAGCTATGACAAACCTAGGCAGCATATTAAAAGGCAGAGACATCACTTTACCAACAAAAATCCTGATAGTCAAGGCTACGGTTTTTCCAGTAGTCGTGTACGGATGGATGTGAGAGTTGGACCATAAAGAAGGCTAAGCACCAAAGAACGGATGCTTTCAAACTGCGGGGCTGGACAAGGCTCTCAAGTGTCCCTTGGACAGCAAGGAAATCAAATCAGTCAATCCTAAAGGAAATCAGTCCTGGATATTCATTGGAAGGAGTAATGTTGAAACTGAAGCTCCAATGCTTTGGGCACCTGATGTAAAGAGCCGATTCATTGGAAAAGACCCCGATGCTGGGAAGGATTGAAGGCTGGAGGAGAAGGGGGTGGCAGAGGATAAGATGGTTGGATGGCATCACCAACTCAACAGACATGAGTTTGAACAGACTCTGGGAGATAATGCAGGACAGGGAAGCCTGGTGTGCTGCAGTTCATGGTGTCAGAAAGAGTCAGATGCTACTTAGTAACAATAGGTATGGTTTTAGAGAAGGAATCAGTGAGGATGAAGGGCAGGTGCGCCATTGTGGGAACTGAAAGAAGAAGCATCTGATGGGACTTTTCAGAAGCATGTCCTGATCCAGCTGCTGATAGAGGACAGCTTGGCTGGGGTGACCCTGGGTGATGCAGACAGATCTGCTGTGACATCTCAGGAAGCCCTGTGGAAGGAAAGGCGCATCCCGCCCAGAGGGAAGGAGGCCTAGCTCTTTGGTGGTCAAATAGCCGCCCTGTGTAGCTGGCTTTGCTCACTGGCACTGGGCAAACACAATCCCTACTTCTTTCTGAAACTGATCACCCTCAGAGATCCCCAAGTTCACTGACAGCTCAATAGAGGTTCCCTCCACCCCACCCCAGCAGATATAGTGTTCGTGGGGAGAGCATAACAGGAAAGACTTGTGAGAGTGAACTGGGCAAGCGGCTTGTCCGATGTCGGGGGCTGAACGGTGACTCCGCAAAGATGTGTCCAGAACCTGATGCCTGGTGCCTGTCACTTGACCTATGAGGGGAAGAATGTGTTTGCAGACAGACTTAAAGACCTTGACAATGGAGATCCTCCTGGATTATCTGGATGGGTATGAATCTTAAGCGTCCTTGAGGAGACACGCAGAAGACAGACACAGAGAAGAAGCCTCCAGGAGAATGGAGACACCCTGGTGTGATGTGGCCTCGGGCCGAGCAAGGCCAGGAAGAGGGCCCTCCCCCGGAACTTCTGGAGGGCACACAGCCGTGCTGGCATCCTGATTTTGGACTTTGGCCTCCAGAACTGTGACACAAGAAGCTCCTGTGGCCTTAGGTCACCAGTTTATGCTAATTCGCTACCGCAGCCTCGGGTAACTGGTCTATTCAGACTCGCAGAGCTTCCTGGAGACTCCGCCGTGGTTTTGGAGGGAGTGAGGCGACTGTCCCAGGAGCCACCTGCCAGGGCTTGCCGGGTGCCTCTTCCTCCCGCCTGTCCATCGCAGTCACGGGGGGGCCCAGGCAGCCGACGAATCTGCCAAAGCAGCCAACACCAGCACTTCCTTTTCCCCTTAGTATAGACCACGTGAGTGTGTGCTCAGCTGTGTCTATGACCCTGTAGAGGAGCCCGCCAGGATCCTCTGTCCACGAGATTTTCCAGGCAAGAATGCGGCAGCAGGCTGCCGTTTTCCTTCCCCAGGGGATCTTCCTGACCCAGCGGTTGAGCCCGCCTCTCCTGCGTCTCCTGCATTGCAGGCAACGTGGGGGTTTTTTTTTTTTTTTTTAACCACTGAGCCACCACTGATGTCAAGATTAAATAATTGATTTCAGCGTTGATTTGTTTTATAATCTGTACGTTTCATAATGTGTCATAACTTGTATTTGAACCCTTAGAACTTTTGTTTTTAGGTAATTAGGAAATTACTCATTTTCAGAAACTAAAAATCAATTTTTAGGAAAGATTCAGTAGGGTTTCTTTGTTGCTGATGTCTCATTTCTGGTTTTAAGAGTCAGAATGGTTCATGTGCTCAGTCACGTCTGACTTTGCAACTGTGTGGTGTGTAGCATGCCAAGCTCCTCTGTCCATGGAATGTTCTAGGCAAGAGTACCGGACTGCGTAGCCATTCCCTCCTTCAGGGGCTCTTCATGACCCAGGGATCGAACCCATGTCTCCTGCATCCCCTGCACTGGAGGCAGAGTCTTTACTCCTGAGCCAAAAAGCTAAAAAAATCCTAAGACTTCAACTCCAACAGAAAATGATGGGGCAAGAATTGAAGAATTTGACTCGGTGACACCAAGCATGCACGTTGGTATTTATTGAATACTCGGTCGGGGCAAATGAGACATTGCATTTCTCTGTAATTTTAATGTTGCCCTTTTTGTTATTCAGTCGCCCGGTTGTGTCCGGGTCCTTGCGACCCCATGGGCTGCAGCAGGCCAGGCCTCCCCGTCCCTCACCATCCCCTGAAGTTTGCCCAGTTCATGCCCATTGCATCGGTGATGCCATCCAGCCGTCCTAGCCTCTGATGACGTCTTCTCCTTACTTCGGGGTGAATAAGCATAATTTCTCTACAATCTTTATTTTCATGATGACATAAACAATAGTTGTTTTTATTTTGAAACTAATTTCTCCACTCTCAGATGAGCCACAGCTGTTTCTGAAACGCAGCCCACTCATTGCTTTTCGTTTTGTAACTTTGCTCATATACTTACCTTCATCGTCTTGCTCTTCCTCACCTGCTCACTGACAGAAAGGTGGTACAAAATTCTCTTTCAGTACATCTTTCCACTTACACATTTGCTATTATTTGATTTATTTGAGTGTTTCTATTGCATGTGTAGATGGTTTGGACTCTTTGATATAGGTATTCTCAATTTTAAAAAAAGTCAGTGTTTTGCAGATTTTACAACTTGGGCAGAGGGTGCTGCTCGAACTCATTTTTGAAGCTACAATCTTTGCACGGATTATTTCAGGTGGACAAAAGAGGCTCTTGAAAGCAGACATACACACGCCCGTCTAGCATNTTTCTATTGCATGTGTAGATGGTTTGGACTCTTTGATATAGGTATTCTCAATTTTAAAAAAAGTCAGTGTTTTGCAGATTTTACAACTTGGGCAGAGGGTGCTGCTCGAACTCATTTTTGAAGCTACAGTCTTTGCACGGATTATTTCAGGTGGACAAAAGAGGCTCTTGAAAGCAGACATACACACGCCCGTCTAGCATCAGGATGCACCTCTTGGTGGTGTCAGCCTGTCTTAGCTGAAAGCGAGCATGAGCCAGCTCTGTGTTCATGGCAGGCCTGCTGCTGTGTGCCAACATGGTGCCAACAGGACGCAGGAAGGCTTCAGGAGCTGCCAGCTTTGCAGGCCGCCACAGAAGGGGAGCCAGTGGAGGCTTCTGTGTATAAGCCACAGGGTGCGATGGAAACACACCCAGCAGGCACTGCCCGCTCTCCCCGGCGCCCGAGGGCCAGGGCAGGCTCCTCTGCTCCACAATCGGTCCTGTTTAACATGGCAGCCCTTAGCCAGGCATAATTAAGCCTTTTCTTGACAAATTATTTGTTCCCAGGCTTGGCAAGTTGGAAACCAAAATTGTTCTGTGGCATTTTTTTCAGTCTGAACCAGACAATAATGTTTGGAAAACAGGAGAGAATACAGTAAAATCTTTGAAAGCAAAAACAGAACCAGACAAAGTTAAGAGAAACACGCTACAGGAGGCCAAGGCTTCGGACACGTTCCGCAAAGAGATTAAACGCCTTCCTGGTTTCGGTCATTGTTTTGCTAATTCATGATCATTCTGTTTTATTATATTTATTTTATCATAGCTTATTTTGATTTTCGTTATGCTGCATGGAAAACAGCAGTGGAAGAGTGCCAGATTCTAAGGTTACAGGACCTGAAGAAGGTTAATGAAATGAGCATGCCTCACTAAGCAGAGGGCTTCCAAAAATGGCACTCTTGACTTTATTAGCGCTTTTAGAGATTTTTGGAACATGTCAGACTTAATGAGACACAAGAGTTTTACTGAACGTGGATTTTCACCAACTCTGATCTCCTCCAACACCTGTTGGGAGATGCCTTCATAAATCCCTTGGCTCAACAGAGCAATGGATTCTTATTTATAAAACAATAAATACCATTCACACAATGTTGGATAGTTTTTTAAAAAAGTTTTTGTTTGTATCTACATTATGGATTTCAAAATATTTGTGAAAACTCCCCAAGACACCTCAACATTCCATTTATTTACCCAAGTTTTGGAAGAAGCCTCCAGGAGACACAAGGATCTTAGGCACCTTCTTGCTCTCAGTTTTGGCCACAGGCATCTCCTTAGTCTTCATGAACTGCTGGGCACTCAGTCCAGGGTCTGTGTCTTGAGCCAGTTATGTAACTTCTCATTTTGAAAGTTGGGGCAAGGGTAGGGAAGCTTTCCACACTCTACACAATAAGGAAGGTTTCATCATGTCTTACAATACAAAATACTAAGACCAAGATTCTACTCAGCTTTGAGCTCCTGATGCAAAATACTAATTTGCTTTCTTGTTAATGCGTAAATTTAATTTATCTCTTAAAAAAAAAAAGTTTTACTTTGTATTGGGGTTTAGCTGATTGACAATATCATGGCAGTTTCAGGTGAACGGTGATGGTGCTCAGCCACACGTATGCGTGTATCCATTCTCCCCAAAGTCCCCTTTGAAGAAAAAATGCCGTGTCGGATCAGCTCTATTTTTTGTCTCAAGAAGATGGCAATGAGCTGTGGTTGCTCAGGCCTGCATCTAGCTGGGCCTCTTCCTTCCTAAGGAACTCTGGTTTAGCTGGTTTTCCCAATCCTTGGTTTTCTCATCTGTAACATACATAAAACACATATTCAGCAAGAGGAAAATGCCTCAGGGAGAAATGAGCTTTCCCCTAATGCACACTGTTCACAACAGAAACTCTCAATGAATTACCTTCAGTTCAGTTCAGTTCAGTTGCTCAGTCGTGTCCGACTCTTTGTGACCCCATGGACTGCAGCACGATAGGTCTCCCTGTCCATCACCAACTCCCAGAGCTTGCTCAAACTCATGTCCATCAAGTCGGTGATGCCATCCAGCCATCTCATCCTCTGTCGTCCCCTTCTCCTCCCCTCCTCAATCTTTCCCAGCATCAGGGGCTTTTCTAGCGAGCCAGTTCTTCGCACCAGGTGGCCAAACCCAAAGTAGTGGAGCTTCAGCTTCAGCCTCAGTCCTCCCAGTGAGACATTATGTGACAGGAAGACGTGACGAGTCTGGGGGCTCCTGGCTGCATGTGGAGGGGTTGCTGAGTGTGCCCTTGGGAGCTCCTGGTCTTGACTATTTGGCACAGCTGCTTCGCATGGGCAGCCCCCAGCCTGCCTCACAGAGACCAGCCGCCCAGCCAGCCCTGCGTGGAGCATTCGGAAGCTCTCCGGACGTGGCCACCTGCCTCCTCCTGAAGGCTGCCCCGGGGCCCTGGAGAGAAGCCTGGCTCTGCCCTGGCTGGTTTAGAACAGACCCAACTTTCAGGGGACCCACGGCTGGGGGGCAACGCTGCCACCCATGCCCCATGCCCTCCGGCCGGACTCTGCCTGGGGAGGGTCTGTGCCAGGGTGAGACAGCTGCTGAGACATAGAGCTCGAGTTCCAGGGACTGCCTTCCAGCATCGCTCAACCCAGCGCAGGTGGGCGGGGAGGGGTCCTGCTCCCCGGGAGGCCTACAGGCGTGGCTCTTCCGTCATCTTGAGTCACAGAACCATCCATGCCATCACCTTTTGGCTGTAGTTCCAGGCTCTATGGAGGAACACAGCTAGAGCCTCAACGCCGTCTGCTTTCACGCTACTTACGGTTCTTCTGCCGGCTCCTGTGGATGGGTTTGCTCAGTGTCCACAGGCAGGAATGAACGCAATTGGGAGTGACTGAGAAGAGCACAAGTCCCACAAATATTTCTTCCTGTAGAAATCTATCTCACACTCTTTGCCTTTAAACGACAGCGATTAAACTCTATTTTATTTAAATCTTGCTCCGTGTCTTGATCAAAGGGGGAAAAATCTCTGTTCCAAGTTGAGCTGGCATCCCTGGTGTTACAGAAAACAGCAGTGAACCAGTGAAGTTGCTCAGTCGTGTCAACTCTGTGACCCCATGGACTGCAGCCTAACCAGGCTCCTCCATCCATGGAATTTTCTAGGCAAGGGTACTGGAGTGGGTTGCCATTTCCTTCTCCAGGGGATCTTCCCAGCCCAGGGATCAAACCCGCATTGCACGCAGACACTGTACCATCTGAGCTACCAGGGAAGACAGCAAACCAAAGACTTATTTCATTCCTGGGTGATAACCAAGGCCTGACGTGGAAGCAGACAGACCCTGAACCAGGGTGTTTCTTTGGAAAAGGAGGTCACCTCGTGTGTTTGTCTCAATGACTGTGCTCTGTATATGAAAGAATTTGATCTTCAGGGTGTCTATTAATGAGGAATAGAGGGGCTCAGGGTCATACCTTTTTGCCTTTTCATACTGCTCATGGTTTGCCATTCCCTTCTCCAGTGGACCACGTTTTGTCAGAACATTCCTCCATGACCCGCTCGTCTTGGGTGGCCCTACACTGCGTGGCTCCTGGTTTCATTGAGTTAGACAAGGCTGGGGTCCATGTGATCAGTTTGGTTTATCTGGGACCCTGGTTTTCATTCTGCCTGTCATCTGACGGATAGGGATAAGAGGCTTATGGAAGCTTCCTGATGGGAGAGACTGACTGAGGGGGAACCTGGGTCTTGTTCTGATGGGTGGGGCCATGCTCAGTAAATCTTTAATCTCATTTTCTTTTGATGGGTGGAGCTGTGTTCCCTCTCTGTTGTTTGACCTGAGGCGAAACTGTGGTGGAGGTAATGAAAACAATGGCAACCTTCTTCCAAAGGTCCCATGATGCACTGCTGCACTCGGCCTTGATCCTGCAGCAGGCCACCGCCCACCCACGCCTCCACCAGAGACTCCTGGGCGCTCGTGGGCGTGTCTGGGCCAGGCTCTCGTGGGGCCGCTGCTCCTTTCTCCCAGGTCCTGGTGCGCACAAGATTCTGTTTGTGTCCTCCAAGAGTCTGTTTCCCCAGCCCTGTGTAAGTTCTGGTGGAGGGCTTATTCCATACACAGGCCTGCCGCACCCAGAGCCCTTATGGAAGGCCGCTGCTGACCCGTCCCACCCCAGGAGACACTCAGACACAATTCTGGCTCAGTCTCTGTGGGTGGGTGAGCATTTTGTGCCCTTCCCAGGTCTGAGCATCTCAGGTGACCAGGCGCTTGGCACGCACACTGTCCCAGACGGGCCAAATGTCTTAATCACCTTCGCGGTCCCGGCTACTCAGTTTCCCGGGTGCCCCATTAGAGCACCGTCTCAGGTGATCTGTATGTCTCTGATCTCAGGCTGTGACCTTCCTGGAGGATGTCAACTATCCAGGAGCTCAGGAAGATGTGGTTAGCAGCTGGGAACCTGCTCACAGTTTGGTGGAAGATGCCGTCTCTGGGAAAGATACCTTCATTGGGAAAGACCCTGAAGGCAGGGGGAGAAGGGGTTGCCCGAGGATGAGATGGCTGGATGGCATCACTGACACAATGGACAGGAGTTTGAGTCGGCTCAGGGAGTTGGTGACGGACAGGGAAGCCTGGTGTGCTGCAGTCCATGGGGTTGCAAGGAGTTGGACAAGACTGAGCAACTGAACTGAACTGAGAGTGGGCTCAGATGGTGGAGACTCTGCCTGCAATCTGCCCTGGGTTCAAGCTCTGGGTGAGGAAGATCCCCTGGAGAAGAGAATGGCTACCCACTCCAGTATTCTTGCCTGGAGGATTCTGTCAACAGAGTAGCCTGGCAGGCTATAGTCCCTGAGATTGCAAAGAGTCGGACTCGGTTGAGCAACAGACGCGTACAGAGCTGGACAGCATCATCTTGTTCTGTCTTTCATTCTTTTCTTCCGGTTTGGAAGTCATGAGTGGTAGCAGTCTGATGAGTCCAGAAGTTTTATTTTGTTAACAAACGCCCGTGAGGCCCCCTTAGGATGCCCAGAGAATCCTGTCCCCTGTTAGCGGTGTGGAGCCGGCCGCCTCCTCAGCTTCCCAGGGGGCTGGTGACGGGTTTGGAAGGCTGGGCCGCTGTGGGAACCGTTGGCGCGGCCGGGGCAGCCCAGCCATGTGTCCCTTGTTCCAGGCCGCCCACAGCCTGGGGGCGAGCAGCGCTCCTGCCTTGAGAAATCGAGTTTTGCTTTCAGCGCTTTCTCGGAAAAAGAAAAAAAAGTGCATTTCTGTTTCAAGTGGGAAGAGAGAAGTCTCTATGAAACAAACGTGTCTGTGTGCATGTTTATAGCAAAGACCTGCCCGAGTCATTCGATCTCTGGCTTTTGAGTCGGGGACAAATACAGCAGATTTAAAACAGGTGACACTCCAGGCCTTCCAGCCAATGGCTGGCAACCCTGGGAGCAGTGTTTTCATCCTCCCTTTCATGGATGGATGTGAACAAATTTTTAAGAAAGTCTCTTCTGTGTCGACTCTTGGCCAGCGAAAGCCTCAAAGCCCTGGAAGAAAGGGTAGGAATGAGACGCCAAGCCCTGGGGACCGAGCAGACAAAAAAAGAAAGAAAGAAACAGGAAAGCCACGCTCTGTGTGTGAGGATTGTCACAAGGATGGAATATTTCTTTCTTTCTTTCTTTTTAAAAGGCAGCTCAGAGAGTGAAAAAAGACTTGCCGGGGAAAGAAAATAGGAGATTCCTAAACAGACGGACAGAAATGGACGGGGACTTTGGAAAGAACACAGCAGCTCTGCTTGACTCTCTGGGAAGAAGAGCACTCAGCGTTCTCTCCTTTCCAGAAATGTAGCGTGATTGCCGGCTGCAGACACGGCCCCGGGCGCCCATGTTTTCCTGCTAAAACGTTCAGGCTTGTCTCTGCGCATGTTGCTATTTAGTAGCTCAGTCGTGTCCCACGCTTTTCGACCCCATAGACTGTAGCCCACCAGGCTCCTCTCTGTCCGTGGGATTCTCCAGGCAAGAGTACTGGAGTTGGGGAGATCTTAAAATTCCATCCTGCACCTTGGGAGCCCGGCTACCTGGGGAGATTAGGGAGCTGAAACTGAGGCCTTTAGGTTTTCGCCCTTTTCTGCCCTGCCTGTGGCTGCTTCCACTAAGACACCAACAGCTTGTTCTGGTCTGGCTTTTCACGATGCCTCGTCTAACAGGACTCCCTGCCCAGAGAAAGGAGCTCTGGCACCAGGCCCTCCTGGAAGGGGAAGCCGTCCAGAATACGATCTTTTTCTTCTTTTTGTTCCCTTTCATTCTCTGAGTTGACCTGAGAAGCTCAGCTCAAAGGACTGGCCCGGATCCAATGCACTGCCTCTTGGACTCAGGGTTTGTGTTAAGGCAGGGATTCCAGTGCCTTTATCGGACGATGCATGAACATCTCCTGCAAGGCCCATCTGGGTCAGACCCGTTCCTGTGGGCACCCCAGTCTTGCTGAGTGAATCTCTTTTCTGTTGTCACTGGTTGGGTGGCACTGTACTTTAATACCTCGGAATCTTCACACAGGTGTGCGTGGTGTGTTTTGCAGGTCATGGGCACTGAGGAAGCGGGAATTTGGTGTTGGTCAGTTGTGCTGGGGGATCTCGAAGGCTGACACTCTTTAGGATCTGATACTCTTTGGGGATGGGACCCAGCAGCTTGCCATCTTCAATAATGAACAATTTACCTAAAAACCAAAGAAGACCGCTCCTGCGGCGCCTGAAGCATTGTGAGTCCTGAAGGCAGGGAGTCTGGGAGACCGGGTGGCCGTGACCGAGAGCAACGTGGCGGGTGTGAGCGCTTGAGGGGCGGGCTGGCTTCTCAGGGCCGCGCCGGGGGCTGAAAGAAGGGGTCGTGAGTGCAGAGGCTCCAGGCCAGGTTCACAGCAGCATCAGGAAGCCAGGGACCATCCATGTCTGTGCTAACGCCTCCCTGGTTGCCGGGCTGCCTCAAGGTTGAGGGACCCAAAACAAGGCTCAAAGCCTGGAAATGAAGTTTGGCGAATGACAAGACTTGCTGAATTTTGTGTTTTCAGGGATCTCCTGTGAAAACTGGGACTTTGACTAACAAAGAGTGGGCCCAGAGAATAGGAAAGGGCACATTTAAGAGAATTCAGATGACAGATGATGCTGAATCCTCACCCTCTCAGCTGGTTCCAGTTTCTACCTTGCAGATTATAATTAATTGTAAAGAGCTCAGTTCGGTCCAACAACCTTTCTCTGAAAACAACATCCACGTAAAACTCTCAGACAGCCAACATTCTGGGGCTCCACACTGCCCCTGACTGTGGGTTCTGGATGGAGCTCACCCAGTGATGCTGGCCACAGGGCCTCAGCGTCCCCTCCACGGCCTCCCTCTACACAGCGAGCTGCCCACGCCTCCTGCTCCCCATTACTGGTCCCGCCGGACGCCTGCTCGCTCTCGGGGCCCCCTTCCACCTTGCGGCCTCTGTGGACATCTTACCGTAGGCTCTAACATAGGGTAGCAGCCTTGTCCCAGGAGAGTGTGGGAAAGCACATCCCCACCTCTACGCTGGGGAGGCAAGTTCATCACGTGAGAAAATCCCCACACACCAGATGGTTGCTCAGAAGATGCTGGGCAGCCCTCAAGAAGAGAAGGAGCCCCCCAGAGCCGGATGCAGTCATTCTGATCAGCCGCGCCGACTTGACCGGATCCGATTTGACTTTTGATGGCTTCCATCCTTCGTGATCAGAACTGCGACTCTGCGGGCATCTCGTGGTGTCTGGAGGGGTGGCCCAGGCCGCCCCTGTACTGAAGAGCAGATATTTCCAAGTGCTGAGCTCAAAGGAAAGTGCTCGTGACCAGGGGCACAAGGTCATGCACCTGGGCCGCCCACCCGGCGTGGGTGCCGGGGAAGCCGGGTGAGCTGCAGTAACAGTGCCGGCTCTGGGGACTTGAAACTTGCTTTCTTTTTTTTTTTAAATTTTATTTATTTATGTATCTGTTTCTGGCGGTGCTTTGTTGCTGCAGGGGCGGTTTTCTCCAGTGGGGGTGCTCGGGCTTCTCACTGAAGTGGCTTCTCTGGTGGAGCACCGTCTCTGGCAAGTGGGGCTGAGGAGTTGTGGCTCCCGGACTCCAGAGCACAGGTTCCATAGCTGTGGTGCCCGGGGCACGTGGGATCTTCCCAGGTCAGTGACGGACCCTGTGTCTCCTGCACCGGCAGGCAGATCCTTCACCACTGAGCCCCAGAGCGGCTCTGAACGCTGTTTTCGTTCGTTTGAACCCTACAACTGTCTTGCGCGGTAGGCGGAGCCGGGCACGTCAGCCCGCCTGCCAGCACCCTCCAGGGCTCCTAACTCTGCTCCCGTGGGCTCGGGTCAGTAGGCTGCAGGCTCAGGTGGCAAACAGCTTCCGCATCAGGAGCCCGAGACTCGGGACTGTTTGGTGCCCCAGTACGTGTCACACGGCCCCCTCAGACCCCTAAGCTTTGTAAAGCAGACGTACTGGTTATATCTGCTCCCAACAAACCCTCCTGCAGATCTACCCTTGGCATGTGCATATTTCATCAAAACCATTGTTATTAAAGCATGAGAAGGATAAAACCTAACTGTGAAAAGGGCACAGGATGAAACCTTTATGTCCAAAGTATCATAAAGACTAACACATTGAAACATAGATTTCTACATAGAATCTGTTTTGAAATGTGTGTCCTTAGGACAAGCACAGTGTAATGATTGATTTTTTTTCTTTTTTCTTTTTTTTGCTGATGATCCTCAAAATGATTATTTTGTATTTTTGAAAAAATAAAATAAAATGAGTTGGAGCCTATATTAAAAAAAAAATTCTACCATGATACTTTTTATAAGGTACTATTGAACAGAAGAGATGTATTAATTGAATCTAATGTATTTTCACAATATTTTAATCACTTAAAAAAAAATTTACTCGCTTTTGGGTGTGTTGGATCTTCAGTGCTGCGAGGGCGTTCTCCAGCCACAGTGAGCAGGGCCGGCTCTCTAGGCGTGGTGTACGGGCTTCTGATGCGGCCGCTTCTTTTGTTGCAGAGCGTGGGTTCATGGGTGTGAGGGTTTCAGTGGTCGCGCGGCACGTGGGCTTAGCTGCTCCAGGCGTGTGGAATCCTCCCACGTCAGCGGCAGGACCCATGCTCCCTGCATTGACGGGTGAGCTCTAATCCACTGGTCCACCAGGGAAGCCCGTCCTTTCACAATATTTAATCGTGTTTATGAACCACTAAAACTCTGTTTTCTTTATGGAAGATACCAAATTCCTGGGTTTAGGAGGACATTTTTCTTGCCTTCCTCCTTCCTCCCCACGTCTCAAGCGAAGCATAGCATGTCTTGAGTAAGGGATTGTAAACAGGAGCCACTCTCCTGCCTCCAAGGAGCACGCTGTAGTTGGAGAGACGGTGTGATGCAAACTGCAGTAGACGTAAGATAAAAACTGCAGACTGTCAATAAATATGGCCAAATAATACAGTGGAATCGGATTAAGCCATGGGGTGGAGGTAAGTGGTGAGGATGCACTGGAAATGGGGGTTTCCGGGTCAGCGTGCTGCAGGCATCATTTAATGCCTGCTGCGGGTCAGTGCAGTCCCACCATCCCACAGGTTCCATTTCCTCTCTGGGGCCCTGGGGACATAGCACCTCACCTCGAAGGTAGGTGCTCTTATTACTACTGATCCACTCAGCTCCAAGCACTCCTTCTCTGTCTGCTTTCTGTGAATTCTTTGGAGAAGATGATCTTCACCCTGAAAGTCATTTTTTCCCCAGAGCATCTTCTGAACTCCCAGGCAGGACTATGAAGGGGCTGTGGGCTTCAGACAGAGCTGTAGGACACACATGTCTGGGTTTAGCTGCAGACGGTCAGTGCTGGCGACTTCAGCGGCCACTTGGCGACCACACCACACTCTTATGTCCACGCAGCCAGCCGTGATCAGAGCTGCACACGTCCACAAGGCAGTCAAAGGCATGTATATGACCCTAAGACAGCCTCCCATAAACACTTTAGCCTGAAACAATTTCAGGAAAAATATGACTCCCAGGGTATACACTGGGCTTGTGTTTCTCCCTCCAAGCACTCTTCCGAAGGGCTCCTGGAGCCCGAGCCTTGGGGGCAACAGCTCAACTGTGTCATTTCTTTCCTCTTTGTTGATGCTGTAAATTAAACTCTGCTGGAGAATGAACCATTTCATATTATAATAATGCCTGTCTGTTTTTCACTGTGCATGATAAAATGCCAACCCTTTAATTAACTTTTTTAAAATAACAAATACTAGAAACTGTTCTAAGATCTTATTAAGAGCACATTTCAATGTTCCTTCCTCTTTTAATTTTGGCTATGCAGCTCCTGTGTTGTATATTATCTATCTTTCTCCATATGATTGTCTTGGTGGAACAATCTATTTTGGGAACACTGTTTGAATAATAACTGGAACTCCACTCATTCAGATTTTCCTGTCATTTCTGTAGCATATGTGATTTTGACTGAAATTTAGATATCTTCAAAAAAGTGTCTAGGAATGTCAGGATACAAACATAGAAAATTCAAGTTAAAAGCAATTTGGTTTCAAAACAAGGAATCAATAAGTTCGGAACGTCTTTGCATGATTTTAGCTCTGGATGTAGCAATTAGCTTCCATATGCTACCAGGTTTTTATAATTATAATATATTATGTGATACTGTATTTTTTTCATTAACTCACCTCCTAATAGTAATACAGATTTATATCTTGCTCTGTAGTATGTAAGGTACATGAAAGTAATACAGCTGCATTTAAATACCAGTTTCGTAATTGAGGATTATCACCCCATTATTCCTGATTAAGAAGTGTTGTACCTGTGGGTGAAGATGTATGTGAATGCACCCTGATCTGATTCAAACCCCAGCCCAATAAAGCCTGGATGAATTTTCCAGGTTGAAAATAATAACATTTTTTATTAATGAAAAATAATAATAGAACCACTGTTGGGAAAAGTAATCAAAGAACCACGGACTCCCCAATTACTTTTGGAAAAGCACAGTCACTGTTCCCCACGGAGCACAGAGGAGTGTCCCCTCACTGCTCGCCAGTCAGTCTGCCCTGAGAATCAGTTCACACTAGGACGGGTCCTGTGCTCCAGGGGGGCCCTTGGGGGCTGATCCCAGAGACACTGGTGAGTGTGGGCTGGTGGGAGGAGACGGAGAGGTGGGCTCCCCTAATTTGGTTCCTTGATGGCCCGTGGTCTCCGGGCTGCCAGAGGAGAAATGGAGACGTTTTTGGGGGTGGGGACACCAGACCAGCACCAGGGACTTGGGTGAAGATGGCCCAGCGATGGCACCTGTCCTCTGGATTGCCGGATGAGGGTAGCTGAGATTATTTTGCTTCTCAGAAGAACTTTCTGAGCACGTGTGTGAAGCCACCCTTTTGGCTGAGCCTTGACTTGCAGGGCCAGCATTTTGTTTTTCACATTTTTAAATGAATGGTGCCAACTGCACGTGTGTGTGCTTTTCACTGATCACGGCATGGNGAGATTATTTTGCTTCTCAGAAGAACTTTCTGAGCACGTGTGTGAAGCCACCCTTTTGGCTGAGCCTTGACTTGCAGGGCCAGCATTTTGTTTTTCACATTTTTAAATGAATGGTGCCAACTGCACGTGTGTGTGCTTTTCACTGATCACGGCATGGACTTATCATAAAATCATGCTCCATCACAGGAAATGAAAATACACTTCCCACATGAGACGCGAGATCAGCTGAACCAAGCGTTGAGTCCAGAGATCCAAGGACCTGGGTTTAATTCTGATTCAAGCATAATTCTGATTTAAGCATGACTCAGACAGTAAAGAATCCGCCTGCAATGCAGGAGACCTGGGTTTGATTCCTGGGTCAGGAAGATCCCTTGGAGAAGGAAATGGCAACCCACTCGAGTATTGTTGTTCGGAGAATTCCATGGACTGAGGGACCTAGCAGGCTCCAGTCCATGGGGGTCCCAAAGCCTCAGACATGACTGAGCGACTAACACACACAAGCATAATTTGATCTCCAGTCTGTAGGCAAAACATGTCACCAGCCATATCAGCGAGTAAAGNTTGTTTTTCACATTTTTAAATGAATGGTGCCAACTGCACGTGTGTGTGCTTTTCACTGATCACGGCATGGGCTTATCATAAAATCATGCTCCATCACAGGAAATGAAAATACACTTCCCACATGAGACGCGAGATCGGCCGAACCAAGCGTGAGTCCAGAGATCCAAGGACCTGGGCATAATTCTGATTTAAGCATGACTCAGACGGTAAAGAATCTGCCTGCAATGCAGGAGACCTGGGTTTGATTCCTGGGTCAGGAAGATCCCCTGGAGAAGGAAATGGCAACCCACTCGAGTATTGTTGTTCGGAGAATTCCATGGACTGAGGGACCTAGCAGGCTCCAGTCCATGGGGGTCCCAAAGCCTCAGACATGACTGAGCGACTAACACACACAAGCATAATTTGATCTCCAGTCTGTAGGCAAAACATGTCACCAGCCATATCAGCGAGTAAAGGAAGTTGCCACCATCCAGCCATCAGCGGCTGCAGCTGCCCTGGACTGTGCACCCTGAGGGGACTTAGAATGGAAAACCACAGAATGTGCGTGCATGCATGCTAAGTCACTCAGTCGTGTCTGACTCTTTGCGACCCTGTGAACTTTAGCCCACCAGATTCCTCTGTCCTTGGGAAATAGCTGAGGCATGTATCAAAGGAATGATTTCAGTGAGCCTAGACCCTTGTATCTTCCCATCCATAGAAAAGCCGTAAATTCATTAACTTGAGATGTCTGGTTTTCTTTAATTAACAAAATACTTTTGATGTCCAGACACCCTGCCCTTTGTTGCAAACTTCTATGTAAACTCCCCCGCCTCCTCTGAGCAGTTCTCTCAGGGTCGTTTGAGATGCTGTCTCCCAGACTTGAAGTCCTAAAAACTTCCACCAAATAAAACATAATTGTTAACTGCTCAGTCATGTCTGACTCTTTGTGACCCCATGGACTGTATGTAGCCCACCAGGCTCCTCTGTCCTTGGGATTCTCCAGATAAGA
>SJYS01025124.1:432251-455220 GCA_006410695.1 Philantomba maxwellii | reverse complement strand
TGGGTCTCTATTTCTGCTTTGCAAATAGATTCATCTGGACCACTTTTCTAGATTCCACATATGAGTGATGTTAGGCAACGTTTGTTTTTCTTTTTCTCACTTCACTCTGTGTGATCATCCATCCACATCCCTGCAAATGGCACAATCTCATCCCTTTTCATGGCTGAGTAATATTCCACTGTCAGTGATAATTCCAATATCACTGAAATTTTATCCAACATTTATCATTTCAATCACATTTAGCATATTGGAATTGAGTGGTGAGTTTTAATTTTTTTTTTTTTTTTTTTACTTTGTGTAACCTCTTTAAATTGTTTTACAAAACATCTTCACCATTCAGAATCTCTAGTTTAGCAATTTAGCCCATGCTCTCTTTGGTTCTAATACTATACTATCCCCAGAAGAGAAAGAGTCCAGGTGACAAGTGTATAATTTCTCCAACATCTTTGTCTAGGGACCTTGAAAATGCCCTGCATTATAGATGATCAGTTCAGTTCAGCTGCTCGGTCATGTCCAACTCCCTGCGACCCCATGGACTGCAGCATACTAGGCCTCCNCTTTGGTTCTAATACTATACTATCCCCAGAAGAGAAAGAGTCCAGGTGACAAGTGTATAATTTCTCCAACATCTTTGTCTAGGGACCTTGAAAATGCCCTGCATTATAGATGATCAGTTCAGTTCAGCTGCTCGGTCATGTCCAACTCCCTGCGACCCCATGGACTGCAGCATACTAGGCCTCCCTGTCCATCACCAATTCCCAGAGTTTACTCAAACTCATGTCCATGGCGTCAGTGATGCCCTCCAAGCTTCTCATCCTCTGTCGTCCCTTTCTCCTGTTCTCAATCTTCCCCAGCATCAGGGTCTTTTCCAGTGGATCATCCCGTCACANTACTAGGCCTCCCTGTCCATCACCAATTCCCAGAGTTTACTCAAACTCATGTCCATGGCGTCAGTGATGCCCTCCAAGCTTCTCATCCTCTGTCGTCCCTTTCTCCTGTTCTCAATCTTCCCCAGCATCAGGGTCTTTTCCAGTGGATCATCCCGTCACAACAGGTGGCCAAAGTATTGGAGTTTCAGCTTCAGCATCAGTCCTTCCAATGAATATTCAGCACTGATTATAAATGTTCAGCTTAGGCAGCTAACACAAAACTGAACAAGGTTTGGTAAGATTTTCACAGTGAGCCTCACTGGAGAATGTGGATTATTAAAATCATGTGCATTGTCTATTTTTTTGTTGCATAGCAATATTCATCCACAGAAGGTTGTGATCGCAGCGCTGGATCAGATTGCAGAGGAAAAGAAAAGGAGATAAGTATTTGCTCTCCAAGGGCTTGCTGTCGAAGTGATTTTGATGGATCCTGTTTGGAAATCTGGGGGGCCTCCCCCCACACCTCCTGGATGAGTCTCTGTCAGTTGTGAGACACAAGAATCAGGTTGGGGGAAAACTCACCCCCGTTTCTGGTAGAGTTGACTTAAAGATACTCTCTGGAGCCCCAGGGCTGCAAGTCATTACATTCCTTCCATCTCACATCGTCCACAATGTAGGGTCATAGTCAGGGTGATGGATGAGAGCTAGCCTGCACCTGCCACCGCCCACCCCACATGCTGGAGGCAGCAGGGGGCGGAGTGGGGCCGGGGTCCCATGTCCGTCAGGCCAGTCTCCAGAACACGACTCATGAGAGGCCCTGGATCCTGAGTCACTCAGCTTCTAGGGAAAGAGTTGGGGTGCGGGGAGGGCTCGGCTCTGAGCAGCTTCTCTGGGAAGCGGTGGGGAAGCCGGGACTAAGTACGCCCGCAAAGCACACACATCCCAGGATGTCTACACGGGATCACCCACCTCTAGGACTGGCAGTGGCCTACATGGCTAACGGGAAATTCCAGATTTCACAGCCTCCTTCAGGTTTTGCAAACTTATATGTTTCACAGATCATGCTTTTGGCCTTTTGAGATAATGACTCCATCAATTAATTCATCCAGAAACATTCATTCACTTCCGCTTCGTGTCCCAGGGTATATCAGCGAGCAGTCAGAGGTCTCCTGGCTGGAGAAACAGGTCACAGCTCAGGAAGACCACTGACATCAACTATGAACTCAACACAAATGTAAGCAACACAGCCTGTGGTTAGTCTCTGAGTGCCGTGTGCTGACATAGTCGGGGCTGGGTCAGGACGATGGGGAGCTTGGGATTGCTGTGCCCTTTTACGTAGGGTGGTCAGGGTGAGGACAGCCCTTCTGAGAGGGGGCCCTGGCCTGGGAGGTGCGTGCTGGCTGGGAGCGCAGGGATGGAGTAAGAGGCAGGAGGATGTGCTGGCGGCGAGCAGGGGAACCCCTCCCGGCTTAGGGCCGAGTCCAGGGGAGGAGGATGGGTCAGGAGGTGAAGCAGATAAGACCCGGCCAAGAGCCAGGGCTTTCCACTTGCAGTGACGTGGGATCCAGGGGGAGCTTGCTGGAAGAAGGATGATGCCTTCTTACACTTCGGGAGCTCCTCCAGCTGCTCGGTTGAAGGTGGCCTGGAGGGGCAAGGCTGGAGGCAAGGATGCCTTTGGGAGGCTTTCATGCGAGGTGGAGCCCCCGTGTCTTCAGTCCTGAGCACAGCAGCGTGAAGGAAGAGCAGTTGTTTCATCTGGGAGCAGGGGAGGGGAAAGTTCAGCTGAACCACTGGATAAGGGCGAGAAAGCCACAGAGCCATCTGGACCTTTGGCTGAGGGTGCACAGGCTGGAGGGAGTGAGAAGGGAACACCGTCAAGAGACAGGGATGGGTCTGACTTTCCAGATGTGGAAACGAAGGGTAGGCTCAGAGAGGTTATAAAGTTACTCAGGACCACACAGCAAGGCGTCAGGAGCAAGCAGAGGCTGCACAAGCCCTCTGACTCCTGGAGACGCAGGCCCAGGACTGAGCCTAAAGGCCCTGTTCCCTCCTGCTGGGGGGCCTTCTCCTGCTTGCTGCGCTGTATGTACGTACCTGGGTCAGAGCGAGCAGTCCAGCATTGCTTTGAGGCTAATGAGTTTTTATATACAAAACAAACCTTGGTGGAAACCCAGTATGTATGTGTGTGTGTGAGAGAGAGAGCATTTGTCTAATTACCTACTAGAGACATTTTGTCCCCAAAGCAATCACGATGCTGGGTATTCTGCTTATTCCTGGGGTCTGCTGCAGAAATGGAAAATATTAAATCAAGTCTTTGCTCTCTGGGAAAAAAAAAGAAAGTCTGCTGAGTAAAAAGCGACATTATAAAAAGTGTTCTGCAGCAGAGAGGAGCACGTTCCGTCAGGATAAATAAAGAAAAGAAAACAATTTAAACCAAACTTTGCTTCAAATTAAAATGCAGGTTTATTTTTAAAGGAAGAAAAATCACCCCTCACTCCAAGTGTGTGTCTGGGACCCAAACCTCTGATAGAAAGTTGGCTCTGCCTTGAAATATTTCGTGTATAATGATTTCTTCCTTGAGCATTTTGAGTTTTATTATCTTTGGATATGTATCAACACATTGTAACTGCAAAAGGGAGCAGTCTGTGGATACCAGAGAGGATGTTCAGGAGCGTAATTACAGCATCAGAGCCAACCAGCCCGTCCTTCCCTTTGAATTACACTCAGCTCAGTGCCGAGGCTTTCTGCGCATTTTCTGAAACCTGCCTCAGTCTGCCCAGGCTGCCATAACACAATGCCTTTGAATAAGTAGCTTAAATAACAGAGGAGAGTTTTCACATAATTCTGGAGGCAGGAAGTCCAAGATCAAGGTCTAGCAGCTTTGATTCTTGGTGAGAGAGGACTCTCATCTAGACTTGAAGCCGGCCGCCTTTTCACTGCATCTTCATATGTTGGAGAGAGATGGTGAGATGGAGATAGAGAAATGCAGATCGTGATCCGTATAGGGGTTGGGGAAGGGGTTTGCCAGGTGGCTCAGTGGTAAAGATCCACCTGCCAGTGCAGGAGATGTAGGAGATGCGGGTTTGATCCCTGGGTCAGAAAGATCGCCTGGAGGAGGAAATGGCAAATCCACTCCGGTATTCTTGCCTGGAGAATCCCATGGACAGAGGAGCCTGGCGGGCTGCAGAGTCGGATACGACTGAACCCCTGGGTATGTGTGCATAAGGAAGAGAAGAAGAGAGAGTTCTTGGTGTCTCTTTCTGTAAAGCCTCTGATCCTGTTGTATCAGGGTCCCCGCTTAGGATCTCATTAACCTTCATTACATTTTTTACTGCAAATGCAGTCACNTTTTTTTTTTTTTTTTTTACTTTGTGTAACCTCTTTAAATTGTTTTACAAAACATCTTCACCATTCAGAATCTCTAGTTTAGCAATTTAGCCCATGCTCTCTTTGGTTCTAATACTATACTATCCCCAGAAGAGAAAGAGTCCAGGTGACAAGTGTATAATTTCTCCAACATCTTTGTCTAGGGACCTTGAAAATGCCCTGCATTATAGATGATCAGTTCAGTTCAGCTGCTCGGTCATGTCCAACTCCCTGCGACCCCATGGACTGCAGCATACTAGGCCTCCCTGTCCATCACCAATTCCCAGAGTTTACTCAAACTCATGTCCATGGCGTCAGTGATGCCCTCCAAGCTTCTCATCCTCTGTCGTCCCTTTCTCCTGTTCTCAATCTTCCCCAGCATCAGGGTCTTTTCCAGTGGATCATCCCGTCACAACAGGTGGCCAAAGTATTGGAGTTTCAGCTTCAGCATCAGTCCTTCCAATGAATATTCAGCACTGATTATAAATGTTCAGCTTAGGCAGCTAACACAAAACTGAACAAGGTTTGGTAAGATTTTCACAGTGAGCCTCACTGGAGAATGTGGATTATTAAAATCATGTGCATTGTCTATTTTTTTGTTGCATAGCAATATTCATCCACAGAAGGTTGTGATCGCAGCGCTGGATCAGATTGCAGAGGAAAAGAAAAGGAGATAAGTATTTGCTCTCCAAGGGCTTGCTGTCGAAGTGATTTTGATGGATCCTGTTTGGAAATCTGGGGGGCCTCCCCCCACACCTCCTGGATGAGTCTCTGTCAGTTGTGAGACACAAGAATCAGGTTGGGGGAAAACTCACCCCCGTTTCTGGTAGAGTTGACTTAAAGATACTCTCTGGAGCCCCAGGGCTGCAAGTCATTACATTCCTTCTATCTCACATCGTCCACAATGTAGGGTCATAGTCAGGGTGATGGATGAGAGCTAGCCTGCACCTGCCACCGCCCACCCCACATGCTGGAGGCAGCAGGGGGCGGAGTGGGGCCGGGGTCCCATGTCCGTCAGGCCAGTCTCCAGAACACGACTCATGAGAGGCCCTGGATCCTGAGTCACTCAGCTTCTAGGGAAAGAGTTGGGGTGCGGGGAGGGCTCGGCTCTGAGCAGCTTCTCTGGGAAGCGGTGGGGAAGCCGGGACTAAGTACGCCCGCAAAGCACACACATCCCAGGATGTCTACACGGGATCACCCACCTCTAGGACCGGCAGTGGCCTACATGGCTAACGGGAAATTCCAGATTTCACAGCCTCCTTCAGGTTTTGCAAACTTATATGTTTCACAGATCATGCTTTTGGCCTTTTGAGATAATGACTCCATCAATTAATTCATCCAGAAACATTCATTCACTTCCGCTTCGTGTCCCAGGGTATATCAGCGAGCAGTCAGAGGTCTCCTGGCTGGAGAAACAGGTCACAGCTCAGGAAGACCACTGACATCAACTATGAACTCAACACAAATGTAAGCAACACAGCCTGTGGTTAGTCTCTGAGTGCCGTGTGCTGACATAGTCGGGGCTGGGTCAGGACGATGGGGAGCTTGGGATTGCTGTGCCCTTTTACGTAGGGTGGTCAGGGTGAGGACAGCCCTTCTGAGAGGGGGCCCTGGCCTGGGAGGTGCGTGCTGGCTGGGAGCGCAGGGATGGAGTAAGAGGCAGGAGGATGTGCTGGCGGCGAGCAGGGGAACCCCTCCCGGCTTAGGGCCGAGTCCAGGGGAGGAGGATGGGTCAGGAGGTGAAGCAGATAAGACCCGGCCAAGAGCCAGGGCTTTCCACTTGCAGTGATGTGGGAGCCAGGGGGAGCTTGCTGGAAGAAGGATGATGCCTTCTTACACTTCGGGAGCTCCCCCAGCTGCTCGGTTGAAGGTGGCCTGGAGGGGCGAGGCTGGAGGCAAGGATGCCTTTGGGAGGCTTTCATGCGAGGTGGAGCCCCCGTGTCTTCAGTCCTGAGCACAGCAGCGTGAAGGAAGAGCAGTTGTTTCATCTGGGAGCAGGGGAGGGGAAAGTTCAGCTGAACCACTGGATAAGGGCGAGAAAGCCACAGAGCCATCTGGACCTTTGGCTGAGGGTGCACAGGCTGGAGGGAGTGAGAAGGGAACACCGTCAAGAGACAGGGATGGGTCTGACTTTCCAGATGTGGAAACGAAGGGTAGGCTCAGAGAGGTTATAAAGTTACTCAGGACCACACAGCAAGGCGTCAGGAGCAAGCAGAGGCTGCACAAGCCCTCTGACTCCTGGAGACGCAGGCCCAGGACTGAGCCTAAAGGCCCTGTTCCCTCCTGCTGGGGGGCCTTCTCCTGCTTGCTGCGCTGTATGTATGTACCTGGGTCAGAGCGAGCAGTCCAGCATTGCTTTGAGGCTAATGAGTTTTTATATACAAAACAAACCTTGGTGGAAACCCAGTATGTATGTGTGTGTGTGAGAGAGAGAGCATTTGTCTAATTACCTACTAGAGACATTTTGTCCCCAAAGCAATCACGATGCTGGGTATTCTGCTTATTCCTGGGGTCTGCTGCAGAAATGGAAAATATTAAATCAAGTCTTTGCTCTCTGGGAAAAAAAAAGAAAGTCTGCTGAGTAAAAAGCGACATTATAAAAAGTGTTCTGCAGCAGAGAGGAGCACGTTCCGTCAGGATAAATAAAGAAAAGAAAACAATTTAAACCAAACTTTGCTTCAAATTAAAATGCAGGTTTATTTTTAAAGGAAGAAAAATCACCCCTCACTCCAAGTGTGTGTCTGGGACCCAAACCTCTGATAGAAAGTTGGCTCTGCCTTGAAATATTTCGTGTATAATGATTTCTTCCTTGAGCATTTTGAGTTTTATTATCTTTGGATATGTATCAACACATTGTAACTGCAAAAGGGAGCAGTCTGTGGATACCAGAGAGGATGTTCAGGAGCGTAATTACAGCATCAGAGCCAACCAGCCCGTCCTTCCCTTTGAATTACACTCAGCTCAGTGCCGAGGCTTTCTGCGCATTTTCTGAAACCTGCCTCAGTCTGCCCAGGCTGCCATAACACAATGCCTTTGAATAAGTAGCTTAAATAACAGAGGAGAGTTTTCACATAATTCTGGAGGCAGGAAGTCCAAGATCAAGGTCTAGCAGCTTTGATTCTTGGTGAGAGAGGACTCTCATCTAGACTTGAAGCCGGCCGCCTTTTCACTGCATCTTCATATGTTGGAGAGAGATGGTGAGATGGAGATAGAGAAATGCAGATCGTGATCCGTATAGGGGTTGGGGAAGGGGTTTGCCAGGTGGCTCAGTGGTAAAGATCCACCTGCCAGTGCAGGAGATGTAGGAGATGCGGGTTTGATCCCTGGGTCAGAAAGATCGCCTGGAGGAGGAAATGGCAAATCCACTCCGGTATTCTTGCCTGGAGAATCCCATGGACAGAGGAGCCTGGCGGGCTGCAGAGTCGGACACGACTGAACCCCTGGGTATGTGTGCATAAGGAAGAGAAGAAGAGAGAGTTCTTGGTGTCTCTTTCTGTAAAGCCTCTGATCCTGTTGTATCAGGGTCCCCGCTTAGGATCTCATTAACCTTCATTACATTTTTTACTGCAAATGCAGTCACCATGGGGATTAGGCTCTCCACATGTTTTGCGGGGATGTACTTCAGTTCCTAACAGGGTACTGTGATGGTTGTAGGATGCGTGTGTTCACAGGTGAAGGCTGGGGCCGTTTTCAGCTGGGATATTACTTCTGGGGAAAATCACTTGGAAAAGTATAATCTACACACCACTTCATGATGGGACCTAAGCCATTCGGCACACGAGGAGATAGCCATGGGACCTCTGCAACTTGCATGTGGGTCGTTGTCATTAAAGAGCTCTTGGCTTGTAGATAGCACAAGTTCAGAGATTTATCACGCCCTCAAGCTGCTGACCAAATATACCTACAATCCCCCTTGGGGATCAGCCACGTTGGTCTTGGCCCCCTCAGCCCTCCTCAGACCGTGACAGCCTTAACTCACCGATGTGATTTTCTTTGGATAATCTAGTCCCTGTTACTGGTCACTGTAACAGATTTTCCTTACGTTGCTTGTTTGTTTCCTTCTTTGTTTGCCAATATTTCAACTAAACCTGTTTTGGCAATACTGAATCCAAATTTCTAGGAGTAGCCTCTATGATGGGATTTCTGAGACGGAAGACCTTACTAACCACAATACAAATGTTGTACCTTCAAAGCTCTTTCCAGTTTTGCAGAGGCTTTCACAAATGCTTTCCAAGTATATTTCTGCCTTCACCCCCATAAGGAGGGCGGTCCGCGTTTTCTTTTCCCAGTGTGGGGAGAGTGACCAGGATGGGGGGATCTTGGAAGAAGCTGTCAGGGACAGGGGTGCAGCCTGGGCCTGGGGTCGTAAAGAAGTAGGAACTGTCATTTGGGATGAAAAACAGCCTTTTATTCCCAGGTGGCATTTGAGATCTATTTCCAGCACCTTGTGTTTTCAAAATACACACAAATGACAATTTTTTAAAAGGACCCACATAAAGAACATGTTACGTTTGCTCTTTAAAAAAACCGCTGTCATTCCTGGTTTCCTACGGACGCAGTGTGTTTGTCATCGTGCAAGACGATTCAAACCCACAGAAGAGATTTCTCTGAGATCGATTTGTGATCATACAGGCTCAGTGGTTAGAATGAAGCAATATATAAGTTGTCAGTCAGCACACTGGGGTTTATCCTGTGAGGGAGAGTCTTTATTTTCTCCCCTTGAGAAAGGACACGCGTGCTATAGTGATATTCGAGGTCAAATGATTAAAATGGTTTTGTTTAAAATGTATGAAGGATCAGCGGTCTGGCCAGGTGACATTCTGACCCCTGATGCTGCCAAATTTTATCTCCGTTTCAGTAAAATCAAGTCACCAGGTTGAAGGCAGAGCCACTTCCTGTTCTCAGCACAGTGGATGCCAGAGAGCAGCTGTCCACTCAGCCCAGCCGAGGACGCAGCCCGTGTTGGGAGCTGATCAAGACCCACCTGCATCGCTTATCATCTCCTGAGGTTGAAAGTGTGGGATTAGCACATGTACAGTATTCTATGCAAAATAGATAACGAGCAAGGACTTACTATACAGCACAGGGAGCTATTAATACATTCCCTATTTTGGAATAAACTATAGATCTTCCCGGGTGACTCAGGGGTAGAGAATTTGCCTGCCAAGCCGGAGACACAGGTTCGATCCCTGGTCAGGAAGAGCCCCTGGAGGAGGAAGCGGCACCCACTGCAGTATCCTTGCCTGGGAAGTCCCGTGGACAAAGGGGCCTGGTGGTCTACGGCCTACGGGGTCACAAAAGAGTTGCGCACAGCTCAGGGACTAAACAGCAACAATCAACTGATAAGGGAAGACTCTGAAAACAGTGGAGATATGCAAATACGAATGAATCACTGTCGCTGTACACTTGAGCTAACACAACATTGTTAATCAACTATACTCCTATAAAAATAAAAGCTAAAAAAATCTAAAAGGGAAAAAAATCATTAAAAAGCAGAGCACAGGCCCCTGTCCAGTCCTGGACTGAGAATAACCAGCAGGTGTCTTTCCCAGGACTGCCATTTCCCGAGGCAGGAGGAACATTCAGACATGGGGGAGCATCTTTCTGAGGCCAGGACAAAGACGCATGAGAAGGATGCAGCCCAAAGTTGTCCTGGGGCCCGCGGGGGCATGGACCGACTGCGCCGCAGAATTTGCAGAGGGTTTCCTTGCTGCCTGTCCCTGCGGCCCCGAGATGCGGAGCTTCTCTGGCAGGTGGGTGATCAGCCTGGTGGCCTAGACTCCACGCTCAGTGCTCCCCTCCCTCCCCCAGAGCAGCCTGCTCCATGGGATAGCATCTCCATCACAGGGGTGTTGGGTCCATGTATATAGATGCAGGGTTGGGCTTGCCCACCAGCTCAGCTAGAGGCCAGTGGAAGGCACGCTGTCTTAAACGCATGATGGTGAACAAGGCAACGCCATGCCAGGTTCATAAAGGTCAACCTGTCCTTAAACAACTGACCTAAAGACGCAGAGACGCTGGTGTCAGAGGCACGACCTATGGGACTGGCAGGCTGTGCTCTCTCAAGAGAAGTATCCAGACGTGTACAAGGATCCAGTCCCAGCTCAGCACCCCAGCTCACAGACCCTTTATGGGCAGCCCTCACCTTTTCCTTTGTGGCTCAGCTGGTAAAGAATCCACCAGCAATGTGGGAGACCTGGGTTCGATCCCTGGGTTGGGAAGATCTCCTGGAGAAGGGAAAGGCTACCCACTCCAGGACTCTGTCCTGGAGAAGGGAAAGGCTACCCACTCCAGGATTCTGTCCTGGAGAAGGGAAAGGCTACCCACTCCAGGATTCTGGCCTGGAGAATTCCGTGGGCTGTAGAGTCCATGGGGTCTCAGAGTAGGACACAACTGAGCAACTTTCACTTCATTTCCCCTCTTCACCCTTCTATAGATCCATCACAAAGAGCTCCAGAGGTTTTTGACTCTGCGATCCTGTGGACTGTGTGTGTGTGAGTCGCTCAGTCCTGTCCTGTTCTTTGCAACTCCATGGACTGTAGCCCTCCCGTCTCCTCTGTCCATGGGATTCTCCAGGGAAGAATACTGGAGAGAGTTGCCATTTCCTCCTCCAGGGGGATCCTCCTGACCCAGGGGTGGAACCTGAGTCTCTTGCATCTCTTGCTCTGGCAGGCAGATTACCACTGTGCCCCCTGACGAAGTTTGCTATTTTTCTATTGCTAACAGGCTAAAAGATGCTCTAATTATTTTTTCCAAAATTGGATTTTTTTTCCTAAATCTAATTACGATTTTCTTCTCCCTTGTATCTTTGAAACTACTTGCCATGCCTCATTTCACAGCTCTTGGAGGCATGTGTGTGTGTGTGTGTGTGTGAGCGCGCATGTGTATGCACATGCCTGTGTGTGTGTGTGCTGGAGACGGGGAAAGCGAGGTGAGTAACTTAAGCCTAAAGTATCTAAGAAGGTTCATTTTCCAGGCAGAGGAAACGCATCTGCCATCCAAGTGCGTCCTTGGTTGGAGACGACTTCGTGTTGATTCACGGTGTGCAGAAGGCCTCAGGGGACGGGCCCGGGCAGCCCGCTGACAGTCCCCATCAGCGCAGCCAGGCTGTCCCCTGGCATGAGTAACTTATGAGGAAGTGGGACTGGGGGGCCCAGGAGCTGGGGGGATCCCTGCAGAGCTGAGGGCTGGGGGCGGTGTGGTGTCCCAGGAGGCTGCCTGGGAGTAGACAGGGATGCGTCATTCCAAATGCAGTCACCATCTCCGTCCACACAGCATCGCTGTGCCCCCTTATAGAAGTGTGAGGTGACAGAAAGAGTGCCCCTGGCCCCTGGCCCAGAGCTCTGCAATCCTCGTGGCCCCCTGAGGGGCAGGCTGTCTTCTGCTCTGCTGAGGTGACTTTGGCTGGGCTTCCAGGTGGCTGCTGGTGGTCAGAAGGGAGGACCCACTGCTGAAAGCTTGGAATTTTCAGCTCTGTGCTCCATCCTCCTGAGAAGGAAGAGGGGCTGGAAGTGGAGGGAACAGTGGACCCTGTCTCCAATGAGGAAATCTCCCCCCAGATCCCATAGTACGGGGCTCTCTGAGCCCCCAGGTGGGTGAGCACAGCCACGTACCCAGTGGGGCTGGAAGTGGAGGGAAGAGTGGACCACGTCTCCAGGAGTAAACCTCCCCCCAAATCTCTCTGCGCTCCCAGGCGAGTGAGCTCAGCCACGCACCCAGAGGGGCTGGAAGTAAAGGGAATGGTGGGCCACGTCTCCAACGAGGAAACCTCCCCCAGATCCCATAGGACAGCCTCTCTGAGCTCCTGGGTGGGTGAGCAGAGCCGCGTACCCAACAGGGCTGCGCCCCAGCTCACGGGGATGGAAGCTCCGGCTCTCAAGCCCCCAGACCTGGCCGCGCATCTCTTCCCCGACTGCTCACCTGGGTGCTTTATCCCGTCCTTTACTAACGTGGTGAACTGAGCTCCGTGAGCTGCTCTGGCAAATTAACTGACCCTGAGGCGGGGTGGTGAGACCTCGGATGTGTAGTTGGGGCAACCTGGGCACCCACTGCCCGCCATTGGCATCTGACGAGGGGGGCGATCTCACAGGCCTGAACTCCTCACCTGTGGGATCTGACGCCGTCTCCAGGTAGACAGTGTCAGAACTGAGGCTGTAGGACCCCAGCTGGTGTCCCAGGACTGCTTGGTGTGGGGAAAATCTTAAGTATCTGGTGTCAGAAGTGTTTGTATGTTGATTGTGGCTTGAGGGTGTAGGAGACACAGGAAAGAAGGCTTCAAACTGTAAGGCTAGAGGAGACTCCTGAGGGCCCCTTGGAGTGCAGGGAGGTCCGACCAGTCCACCCTAAAGGAAACCAACCCTGAGTGTTCATTGGAAGGACTGATGCTGAAGCTGAAGCTCCAGTACTTTGGCCACCTGATGGGGAGAACTGACTCATTTGAAAAGACCCTGATGCTGGGAAAGACTGAGGGCAAGAGGAGAAGGGGGCGACAGAGGATGAGATGGTTGGATGGCACCACTGAGTCAATGGGCAGGAGTTTGAGCAAACTCCGGGAGACAGTGAAAGACAAGGAAACCTGGAGTGCTGCAGTCCACGGGGTTGCAAAGAATCAGACATGACTGAGCAACCGAACAATAACAATGCAGTAATGTATAAAGTACGTTATGCCAACCATTCAAGAAGGAGAAGAGTATTTTAAATAGTTTTTCATGCAAATGCAACCACTCCCTGCCCCGTTTCTGCCCATCCTGGTGGCAGCCAGAGAAGCAGAGCAAACATCCTGCCTTTTCCTGCCAGCGCATTCTTCCTAACTGTGGTTCTCAGAGAATGTTAATTAGGGGAAACCGCCATAGATGTCCCCAAGAGATAAACGCCCACGCTTCTTTTTCTCCATTGTTTTCTCAGGACGTGAGATTCCGTGACACTCTTTGAAAAGCATGATATCGTTTTTTGTTGAAAAGTTTTCTTTTCTCAACTTTCTGAAGGAGGGAAAAAAAAAATCAAGGGCATCCTCTCGGATTGGCCCTGTGTTTTCAGGCCAAAAAAGCGGGGTGCTTTCTCTTCCCACAATGAGGCTCATCTGCAGCTGTCTCAGCGGGCAGGCTCTGGCCAAGAGAAACAAGGTGCGTTCTCCAAGAAATAAAATTAGTTATCTCTATTTGCTACATATACAATATTTTACGCATTAAGGACACCATTAATATATACAAACACTCAGCGTTGTGCAGTATTTTATTAAATTCACTTATCTTGCCTTTCACTTTATTATTACATTACAGAATAAAAAGCACTACTAACATATCTTGTGTCAGATAATTGCATTTCTTTTCTTTGTTTTTTTTTCCTCCTCCTCCTCTCAGAAATATAGTTCACTCAGACAATATCCAAAAAAGATAATTCATATTCAGATTCAACTAAAATTAATCGAGTACTTACCATGTACCAGAGACAGCATAGGCANATTGCATTTCTTTTCTTTGTTTTTTTTTCCTCCTCCTCCTCTCAGAAATATAGTTCACTCAGACAATATCCAAAAAAGATAATTCATATTCAGATTCAACTAAAATTAATCGAGTACTTACCATGTACCAGAGACAGCATAGGCAACATTAATATACATTACTGCATTAATGAGGAAATTATTATCAAACCTGGTTTTGCACCAAAGTGCAGAGCTCTAAGGCAGCTTCCTTTCCATGACATCAGAGATAAGAGAGTCTAACTCCGAAATAAGGATGTTGTCTGCACCCAATGCATCTCCTTCACAGATCTGGGGAGGAGAGCTGGGAATCTGAAAAACTATGGGGGAAATAACACTACTTACAACTCAATATGCAACCCAGAGAAAACCGTAGACAAGGGGCTTGAATGAACATTTCTCTGTTGTTGCTGTTGTTCGGTCACTAAGCTGTGTCTGACTCTTTGTGACCCCATGGACTACAGCGTCCCTAATATTTCCCTAATATATGCCAGGCTTCCCTAATATTTCTCTAAACATATATAAATGACCAATAAATACATGAAAAGATTCTCAACATTAGGAAATAGAAAAGCACCATGAGATATTACTTTATGTCCATTAAGATGGCTATTATTTAAAAAAGAAAATAAGCGTTAGTGAGGACGTGGAGAGATTGGAACCCTTTACACGGCGCTTAGGGATGTAAAAAGTTGCGGCCACTGTCGGAAAAGCGTTGGTAGTTCATCAGAAAATTAACCTAGAATTGCCACACGATCCTGCCATTTCACCCCGGGATATATATGCAAAAGTACCGAAACCAGGAACACGAGCAGATGTTTGTGCACACGTGTTCATGGCACCATGGCTCACGATAACCAAAAGGCAGAAGCAACCGAGTGTCCACCAGCAGATGTGAACACTCACAGTGCGGTTCCTGCATAGAGTATTATTCAATCTCGAAAAGGAAAGAGTCTGACACGCTTTGCAGCTTGCATGAACCTTGAGGACATTAGGTTGAGTGAAAAAAGCGGGTCACAAAAATAAATTTATTTTCCCACTTGTACGAGGCCCCAGAGTATCAAAATCCATGGAAGCAGAAAGTAGAATGGTGGCTGTCCAGGGCTGAGGGAGGGGAACAGGGGAAGATGTTACTTAGTGGGAACAGAGTTTTAGTTTGGGAAGATTGAGAAGCTCTGGAGTGGGATCGTGATGACGGCTGTACAACAAGGGGATTGTATTTAAAGCCACAAAACCGGACGCGTAAAAATGGATAAAATGGTAGATTGTACATACTACGTATTTTACCAGAATAAACAAAATATATTATTGCTCATGTAAAAACTACCACCGCCAAAGTCAAGGGGGAAAGCCCAGATTAGAAAGCATCGTCTAATATAGAAAGATGGGAAACAGGCTTCGTTCAGATTTACAGATCTCCTGAAAACCAAGGCGGGGAAATAAAACTGTGAGTTATTTGGTTGTCTATTTAAATGACAGCTTAAATGGTGTGAGTAAACATCAATGATGCGAAGTATGGAGATTTTAACGGCAGCAAATGCTAATCCGTCCCCAGGGGAGCCGGCCCCATCTCCTCCATCATAACCAGGTAATGGGCCGCCTCTCCCGCGGGCCTGCGCCCCGTGTGCTCCTGCTGGAAGCGTGGCTCTGCCGCAGATGCTTCTCCCTCCTCTTCACTTCCCGGCTGGGGGCTCCCTCCTCCGTGCAGGACGTCCCTGGCGTGTAGGTGCCCTGGTGGCGTGAGGTGGCAGGCCCCTCCCCTCCCTAGACTGAGCTATGGGGCCCTGTCACCGACGCCACGGTGACAAGGGTCACCCTGCTGGACGCTGATCCGAAAGCGTGACCTCGGTGCCCAGCAAGCGGAGGAGGAGCTGGCTGGCCACGCGACGCTTGGAGCAGACGGGGGGCCACGTCCAGTTGCCTGATCCCCGCCTGCTTCCCCTCATCACTCGCGGTCCAGGGAGGGGCAGAGGTGCCCGTCTCAGCTGACCTGTGGCTGCAGCGCGTTGTCCTGCGTCCACCAGGCACCCAGACCTCAAGGTGAAACCTTCCCCGTGAATGTACCTCTCTCTCCTGTCAGATTCTAATAAATAAGGATATTCTAATAAATATCTCAGATTCAGTTCTCTTCTCAAATGTTTGTGCAGAACAGATGAAGACTTATGCAAAAGGATGCATGCCATTAGCTTAGAGAAGAAAACTCCACTGCTCGAGAGATGAAATAAAAGAGCTGTATTCTAGGTGGAATATTCAGAATTGCTGGGCCTGGGCGGAAACACAGACAGCAGCAACAGGACCTCGAAGGGAGGGCAGGGCAGGCTGTTTCCACAGGTCGAGGCTTCCCTGGTGGCTCAGGTGGTAAAAAGTCCAGCAATCCAGGAGATGCGGGGTCATCCCCTGGGTCGGAAAGATCCTCTAGAGAAGGGAATGACAACCTACTCCAGTCTTCTTGCCTGGAGAATTCCGGGGACAGAGGAGCCTGGAGAGGCACAGTCCATGGGTCTGCAAAGAGTTGGACATAACTAGGCAAATAACACAACATGTAGGTCTTGTGTGAAGCATTTGGACTTGTAATTTACTGCGATTACAAGGAAATCCACTGGCTTATTGGTGCTCTTGCACACGCACGCGCACACACACACACAGAGACACATCTGTAAGTGGTTAGGAACTCTCAGGTGTTTTTTCTTTTTCTTTTTTTCTTCTTTTTGGCTATTAATCTTAGTTCCCTGACGAGAGATTGAACGAGGAACCCTTGGCAGTGAGACCCTCAACTCCTAACCACTGAACCATCAGGAAATTTCATCAGGCGCTTCTTTATTTCAGATGATACAACAATTTAGAGCCCAACTGCTAGTATCTTTGCCCTTTCCTCACATATTGTTATTTTGGGAAGAAAGCTGGCCTGCACTGCTATCTCTGTCCTGCAGCTGAGAGCCTTCTGCAGGGGCCCCGCCTGGGTCGCGATGGGGCCTGCTGGGCATTGCGGGGCAGGGGGCCACGGTCCTCCGGGGCTCCCAGCTAAGCCTGTCCTGCCAGCATCATCTGTCCCGCCGGAGCTGGGGTCAGACTGCATCTCCAGCGTTAGAAGCACGCATTTTCTCTTTATCATCACAAGCTATCAGCTCAGCATCCTCACATCACAAATAAGAGTATAAGCCAGGGGTGCAGATTATGCCCAGAAACCCTGAAGTGGGGCTTTTGAGCTTCCAGACACCTGTGTGAAGAACCCAACAGGCGAGGTGAGCCGGGGACTGGAGGGTGGACAGGTGTGACAGTGAAAGCCGGGGATGAGAGGGTGGACAGGTATGACAGTGAAAGCCAGGGATGGGGGGTGGTGCACAGGTGTGACGCTGAAAGTGGTCATTGCTCAGGCTCCCCTGTCCTTCATCATCTCCCGGAGCCTGTTCAGGCTCAGGCCCATCGAGTCGCTGGTGCCATCCAACCAGCTCATCCTCTGTTGCCCTCTTCTCCTCCCGCCCTCAATCTTTCCTAACATCATGGTCTTTTAATTTGCTGGTCACCATATAATCCCTATTTCTGGTAAAGTGTATTTTAAAGATGATGAAATTGATATATCAATTTAAACACATAGTATGGCATTCAGTCTGAAATTTCCGGACGCATTAACCTTATCTTGGGCTGAATGCATAAAAAATAGAAGCTAGGAGGTAAGAGTGAAATATGATGACTCTAGTTCTCACTTCAGGGTTTGTGAGTACTGTTTTCCTGGCCGTTCTTCCCCGCTCTCTGGATGTGAGCAGTTAGTGAAGTGAAAACCTACGTGCACTGGAAGCGCGCCTTTAACAAGGAGCCCGATTCCCGTCCAGGAAAGGGGCTGAGGCGGGAACAGCGGCCCCGTCGTGAGCCCCCGCCGGATGGTCTGTTCTCCGTGCATCGGACCTTCAGAGCCTGCAGGGCAGAGGTTCCTAGAGCGTGCTCTACTTTACTCTAATTCCTGAACATTTCCAGAGCTTAGGTTACATTCACATTAAGAACCCGCATCAGCGCCCCTATTAGAAAGGCCGGGACCCAGAGCTCTGACAGCACCGGATGCCGGTGACGGTGCGGGGCCGCAGGAGCTGGCAGGGCTGCTGGGAAGGACGGCGCAGCCCCCTTGCAAGGCAGGCGGCGGTTTCTTACAAAACGAGACACACTCCTGCTGTATGGTCCAGCCATCTCACATTGAACCGTGTGAGTGGAAAACTTGTGTTTTCCCGCATGCATGATATTTATAGCAGCTTTACTCATGACTGTCAAAACTTGAAAGAAATTAAGATCACCTGGTGGCTCAGACAGTAAAGTGTCTGCCTACAGTGTGGGAGACCTGAGTTCAACCCCTGGGTCGGGAAGATCTCCTGGAGAAGGAAATGGCAACCTACTCCAGTATTCTTGCCTGGAAAATCCCATGGAAGGAGGAGTCTGCCAGGCTACAGTCCATGGGGTCGCAAAGAGTCGGACATGACTGGGCGACTTCACTTTTCAGTAGGTGAGCAGATACACGCGCCATGGCCCATCCAGACAGCAGAATATTATTCAGTACTAAAGGAAATGCCTATCAAGCCATTACACGTCGTGAAGGAAGCTAAGATGCACGTTATTAAGCTGCTGTTTGCTCACTAAATCCTGTTTGGTTCTTTGTGACCCCATGGACTGCAGCACACCAAGCTCCCCTGTCCGTCACTAGACCGCCAAACCCTGGGGGAGCCGGGATTTGCAAGGCCCCACGGTGTGCTGGAGGCAGAGGAGTCTTTGCTGTTGCCATTCGGTCGCTCAGTCCTGTCTATTTTCATCTCCATGGACTACAGCCAGGCTTCCCTGCCCTTCACTGTCTCCCCAAGTTTGCTCAAACTCATGTCCATTGAGTCGATGATGCCATCCAGCCATCTCATCCTCTGTTGTCCCCTTCTCCTCCTGCTTTCAATCTTTCCCAGCATCAGGGTCTTTTCCGAAGAGTTGGCTCTTCACATCAGGTGGTCAAAGGATTGGAGCTTCAGCATCAGTCCTTCCAATGAATATTCAGGACTCATCTTTAGGATGGACTGGTTGGATCTCCTTGCAGTCCAATGGACTCTCAAGAGTCTTCTCCAGCACCACAGTTCAAAAGCATCAATTCTTCAGCGCCCAGTCTTCTTTGTGGTCCAGCTCTCACGTCTGTATGTGACTACTGGAAAACCGTAGCTTTGACGATATGGGCCTTTGCAGGCAAAGTGATGTCACTGCTTTTTAATACGCTGCTTAGGTTTGTCACAGTTTTTCTTCTAAGCAGCAAGTGTCTTTTAATTTTGGGGCCACAGTCATTGTTCCCAGTGATTTTGGAACCCAAGAAAATAAAAAACTCTGTCACTATTTCCATTTTCTCCCTATTTGCCAAAAAGTAATGGCACTGTGCGATTTTGTTTTCGTGACATTCTGAGAAGAGGAAAGGCTCAGGGGACAGAAGTCAGGTGCACGGCTGTCGGGAGAGCAGGGCTGGGGGAGAGATGCTGCGTGGGACAGGGGGCCACACTGTGAGCCGGAGGGACGTGTGCTCTGTCGTGACTGGGACGGTGCTGATGGTCACACAGCCGCGAGCATTCATCCAGACTCGGGGGCTGGGGCTCCACGCTTCGAGGGGAGATTGTGATGTCGGTAGATGACAGCTCAAGAGACCTGATTTTGAAATATTAAATTTAAAGACACTTCTTTCTGGTTAGGGTTGACTTTTACCACTTCCCTCTGGCAAAAGACAAAATGACATCTGCTGTGCTGAGCTGACGGGGGCGGCGGGAGAGAGCGCCGGGGCAAGGGGAGACTTCGGAACCTGAGATGGCTCAGCTGAGCGTGCCGGCCGCCGCGCCCCTGTCTCGGGCTCCCGGGGTCAGCGCGGCGGCGGGGCCCATGTGGCGGGGTGAGCAGGGAGCCCCCGGCGTCCCTGGAGCTGAAGGCCGGGGCTGCTGGCTGGCGGGACTCCACGTGGACGCTGAGGGCCCTTGGCTGCGGCTCCAGTGGGGACGGAGTGCCCTTCTCCCCACGGAGCTCTGCTTGCAACTGGCCCTGTGCCCCCAGTGTGATATTCTGCCCAAGTTCAAGGCCACCTCTACTCATTTCAACTCCTTCCCCAGCCTCGGTGTGCGTTCCTTCTGAAGGTCAGTCTCCCCTGCGTGGGCTTCCCAGGTGGCACTGTGATAAAGAGTGGAAGAGACCTTGGTGGTGTGTTTAAGATAATACTGAAGCTTCAAAATATTGCTTGTTCTGTTTTTAAAACTCTAGAACTTAGATACCTTTCAGTAATTTCTACCTGTGTGAGATAAACTATTCTGCTCCAGTGTGAAATACACTGTCAGCCTTTAACTGAGCGACGAGGTCATTTTCTCCCTCTCGAAGCTGTCTGTGGTTTATTCCGTGACTGCCACCGTCCAGGTGCACACGCGTGTGCCCACACACGCACACACACTCACAAGCACACCTGTGCACACAGCATTCTTCATTATTGCACCTATATCGTCTTTTTTGGATCATCAGATTCCTAATCTTACCGTCTGCGGCCCGAGTGAGTTACTCGAGAAGCCCTTTCAAGGAAAAGTCAGACTTTATTACCCTTCATCAATCAACGAAATGAGCTTTATTTTGCTCATGCTGTAAAAAGCGCAGGAAGGCGAGAGAAAGCTCCTTCAGCAGCATCTGCCGGGAGTCGGCGCAGAAATGGCATTTACGAGCCCACTCGTGTGAAGCTTGAGGAGGTCGGTTCATGAAATTGGTTGAGATTTGGATTAAATTTAAACCACTCTATGCTGCTCTACTTTTGATTAAGGCTGTGTGTGCAGTGAAAACCTCCCATTTGAATAGAACCTGGGTCTTTAAGAACTTTGTCCCCAAATCTAAATTGAGCTCTGAGCTTGATCTGGCCGTGAACAGTGGGTCGATTCACACTCAGCGTGAAAGCACAGTTGGAGATAGCATGCCATCCTTTTCAATTCTAGCTTTGGACCCGAGTTAAAAAAAAATCAGGATCAACACAGAGGCCACTCACTCTTTACTTATTAAATTGTGAGACAAATTTGCTAAACCGATGATGCCAGTGAGGCAACCGAAAAAAGTAAAGGAAGGGAAAAATGAGACTCCCGTGCGTATCCCTCCGCTCACCCACCCTGGAGAAAGAAAAGCTTAGCAGCTGACACGGGGTCCCAGGAATGAGAACTGCTCTTTCTCATAAAAGGACCTCAGGATGCATTTGATCATAACACTTCACTAAAAAGAAACTGCTTTGATTCAACTCTACCAACCTAGTCTTTTCCCTTTACAGAAAATTCTACATTTCGGTCTGCCCCTGTTCTTTTCCTCTGANCACGGGGTCCCAGGAATGAGAACTGCTCTTTCTCATAAAAGGACCTCAGGATGCATTTGATCATAACACTTCACTAAAAAGAAACTGCTTTGATTCAACTCTACCAACCTAGTCTTTTCCCTTTACAGAAAATTCTACATTTCGGTCTGCCCCTGTTCTTTTCCTCTGATTATCAGCAGATGTGAATGAACCATTCTAAGCCTCGGAGCTTATTTTAATATCTGTAAAAGATTCCTGTCTTATTCTCCAGGAATCACGGGATAAGAGATGAAGTTATATGGTTCATGGAAATTCTGGGGGAAAGCACCTGGACAGGCTTGTCCATAGCCCACTGACTGCCGAAGCCCTTGGGCCGACATGCAGACAATGGGAACCCCAGAGGATTTGGGGAAACAGTGTCCCCAAAAGAGGAGCTGGCTCCAGACTGCTAGTTACAGGGACGATGAGAGCAGGTAAGAAAATCTGCTTTTGAAAGTTGGCCAAACACTGCGGTTTATAACCTTTTTTCTATAAAGGTATGCTCACTTCATCTCTGGGCTTCCCAGGAAGAGCTCATGGTAAAGAACTTGCAGGCTGATGCAGGAGACATAGAGACAGGGCTTCGATCCCTGGGTTGGGAAGATCCCTTGGAGAAGGAAATGGCAACCCACTCCAATATTCTTGCCTGGAGAATCCCATGGACAGAGGAGCCCGGTACACTACAGTCCATGGGGTCCCAAAGAGTGGGAAACAGTTGAAACTACTTAGCACGCATGTCATCTCCCCCAAGATTCCGTGTGCTGGGCCATCCCAGGGGACCCCACAGCACCGAGCTTGGTCTCCCGCTCTGGTTCTAAGAATCAAGTTTCCTCTTTCCCCTGACGCCCTCTTCCTGCCCCCAACTGAGGAGACAGTCAGTCTGTGGCCACGTGCAGCTGGGCTATGTGGGGACTGAGGCACGGTCACACACAGGCAGATGTTTGGAGAAACAGAGATGGCAAACTCAACACAGAAAGAAACCCCCCAAAGCAATGGACATAAAATAGATGTGCCTCATCTTAAGGCAGCCCCCTCCAGTGTTCTTGCCTGGAGAATCCCATGGGCGCAGGAGCCTGGCCGGATATAGTCCATGGAGTCACGAGAGTCGGACGCGACTGAGTGACTAAACCACCACCACCGTCTTATACTACTCAGAAATAAGAAAGAGTGAAATAACGCCATTTGTGTCAATGTGGATGGGCCCGGAGATTATCACACCAAGTGAGACAAGTCAGACACAGAAAGACTGACACTACCCAGTATCACTCATATATGGAATTCAATTTTAAAATGACACACAAAAACTTATTTCCAAAACAGAAGCAGGCTTACAGGTATCAAAACCAAATTTACGGTTACCAAAAGGGAAATGTGGAAAGTGAGAGTGAAGTCCTAAGTCATGTCAGACTCTTTGCAACACCATGGACTGTAGCCCACCAGGCTCCTCTGTCCGTGGGATTTTCCAGGTAAGAATATTGGAGTGGGTTGCCATTTCCTTCTCCACGAGATCTTCCTGACCCAGGGATTAAACTTGTGTCTCCCACATAGTATGCAGACGCCTTACCATCTGAACCACCAGGGAAATGTGTGGGGGAGATAAATTTGGACCTTGAAATAAGCATACACACACTTCAGGTCAGTTCAGTTCAGTTCAGTCGCTCAGTCATGTCCGACTTTTTGCGACCCCATGAATCGCAGCACGCCAGGCCTCCCTGTCCATCACCATCTCCCGGAGTTCACTCAGACTCACATCCATCGAGTCTGTGATGCCTTCCAGCCATCTCATCCTCGGTTGTCCCCTTCTCCTCCTGCCCCCAATCCCTCCCAGCATCAGAGTCTTTTCTAATGAGTCAACTCTTCACATGACGTGGCTAAAGTACTGGAGTTTCAGCTTTAGCATCATTCCTTCCA
>SJYS01025124.1:417871-431873 GCA_006410695.1 Philantomba maxwellii | reverse complement strand
CAAGTAATGTCTCTGCATTTGAAAACGCTATCTAGATTGGTCATAACTTTTCTTCCAAGGAGCAAGCATCTTTTAATTTCATGGCTGCAGTCACCATCTGCAGTGATTTTGGAGCCCCCCAAAATAAAGTCTGACACTGTTTCCACTGTTTCCCCATCTATTTCCCATGACGTGATGGGACCAGATGCCATGATCTTTGTTTTCTGAACATTCAACTTTAAGCCAACTTTTTCGTTCTCCACTTTCACTTTCATCAAGAGGCTTTTTAGCTCCTCTCCGCTTTCTGCACACACTACTGCATTTAAGATACATAACCAATAAGGACCTGCTGCATAGCATAGGGAACTCCAGTCATTTATTTTATGATAACCTATATGAAAAAAGAAACTGAAAAAAAGAACTAATATGCATGCTAAGTCGCTTCAGCCCTGTCTGACTCTTTGCAGCCCCATGGACTGTAGCCTGCCAGGCTCCTCTGTCTGTGGGGATTCTTCAGGCAGGAATGTTGGACTGCATTTCCATTTCCTTTTCCAATATGAGAAAAGAAACTGACAAAAAAAAAAAGAATGAATGTACGTATATGTATAACTGAATCACTTCTCTATATACCTGAAGTCAACAACGTTGTAAATCAACTTTGCTCCAATAAAATAAGATAAAAAAGTAAAATAACTGAGTTGTCCGAAAACAATTATTCTGTGATGGAGAGCTGCTGTGTAGCTGTGAGCTGGAGACTACCAACCCATCCTTCTAACTTTATTCAGTTATAAAGCAGAGACATCGTTTTGCCGACAAAGGTCTGCACAGTCAAAGCTATGGGTTTTCCAGTAGTCATGTACGGATATAAGAATTGGACCGTATAGAAGGCTAAGCAATGAAGAACTGTTGCTTTCAAATTGTAGTGTTGGAGAGACTCTTGAGAGTCCCTTGGACTGCAAGGAGATCCAATCAGTCAATCCTAAAGGAGATCAGTCCTGAATATTCATTAGAAGGACCTTCGCTGAAACTCCAATACTCTGGCCAACTGATGCAAAGAGCCAACTCTTTGGAAAAGACACTGATGATGGGAAAGATTGAGGGTAAGAGGGGAAGCGGGTGACAGAGGGTGAGATGGTTGGATGACATCATTGACTCAGTACACATGAGTTTGAGCAAACTCTGGGAGATGGTGATGGACAGGGAAGCCTGGCGTGCTGCAGTTCATGGGGTCACAAGGAGATGCATAGGACTGAACACACTTGAGTGTTCAGCTAGTGGCTCAACAGCGACAAGAGTCCGTTGTGTCAGGCTTGTTATCCTGGATCTCACACACACGGCTAAAAAAGATTCTCACTGCCACAAAAGATACGTAGCCACAGTTCACTGGTGGGAGACACTCCGTCTCTGAACCTGGCTGTACGGCTTCAAGAAGAGATTCCCCTGGATCCCATTTGGTGAGGAATGGAGTCCTTTTAGGGCTCCGAGGTGACGCAAGTGGTGAAGAATCTGCCTCCAATGCAGGAGAGCGGGGTTCCATCCCTGGGTTGGGAAGATCCCCTGGAGGAGGGCATAGCAACCTGCTCCAGCTTTCTTGCCTGGAGAATCCCATGGACAGAGTGGCCTGGCGGGCTATAGTCTGTAGGGTCACACAAAGTTTGACACAACTGAAGAGTCTTAGCACACCCGCACGGAATCCTTTTAACGAAAGCTTTCTGCCCACACGTGAGAAGCCCCGTAACTGCTCATGTCCTTCCCTCTGTGGATGCTATGCCTGATGCTCAGAGAGGCCCGTGCACCTGCTGGTGGCTGAGCTAGGAAGACGTTGGCCCGGGACCTTGCACTCGAAGAGATAATTATCACGGATGAGGACGCAGACACACGACACTTCAGCCATGTGGCAGGAATCCCCTGCCTGACAAGCAGGTGTCTCCCCTCACATGCGTGCAAGTTAGCTGGGGATTTGGAGTGAAATCCAAGAGAAANGAAGACGTTGGCCCGGGACCTTGCACTCGAAGAGATAATTATCACGGATGAGGATGCAGACACACGACACTTCAGCCATGTGGCAGGAATCCCCTGCCTGACAAGCAGGTGTCTCCCCTCACATGCGTGCAAGTTAGCTGGGGATTTGGAGTGAAATCCAAGAGAAAGGGGGTCCAATTCCCAGACGAGCCAATGAAATTCCCTGGAGGTCAGTTTGTCCCGGGACCCCTGGGAATGCTTCTGAAATCTGCTAAATGAAAAGAGATATTCCTGGAAGAAAAGGATTTGTGCAAAGATGGGGGTCTGAAGAGCAGAGGGCTGTACAAGCTGTACCCTGGATGGGCCCTGGAGACCTGGATTCCACACCATGGCTGNCTACTTTAGCATTCCAGTCCCCTATAATGAAAAGGACATCATTTCCCACCATAGTCCTAATTAAGTCAGGCATTTCTCCAAGAAGCCTTTATTTGACCTATGAGTTGTTTAGATAGACAGTGCCTAACTTCCCAATAGTTGGATATTTTCAACTATTTTTCTATTATTCATTTCCAGTTTGACTCCCTGTGATCTGAGACTATACACTGTATTAGTACAATTTACAGCATATTAAATTTATTCTGTGTGCTTATGACACAAAATATGGTTTATCATGGTGAATGATCCATGGGAGTCTGAGAAGAACATGCTTTCTGCTGCTGTTGGATAGATCATTCTATAAAAGTCAGTTGGGAGAAGTCGACTGATAGTGCTGCTTAGAGTACATATATGTGTCCTGGTTTTCTGTCTGCTTGATCTATTTCTGACAGAAGGAGTTAAAATCATCAAGCAACTGTGTTTATATGTTTCTTCTTTTAGTGTTGTTAGTTTCTCCTTCACATATCTCTATATCCTGTGGTTAGGTACATACAGCGGTAAGCTTGCTGTACCTTCCTGTAGAACTGACCACTTTATCATTATGGAATATACTCATTTATCTTTCTTTGATAAATTCCCTTCTTTGAAGTCACGTTGCCTGAAATTAATACAGCTTCTCCATCTTTCTTTTAATCAGTGTTGACCTGGCGTTGCTTTCTCCATTCCTTTCATGTGTTACACATGTATGTGTGCCAGGTCACTTCAGGTGTGTCCAACTCTTGGTGACCCTGTGGACTGTAGCCCGCCAGGCTCCTCTGTCCGTGGGATTTCCCAGGCAAGAATACTGGAGTGGGTTGCCATTTCCCTCTCCAGGGGATCTTCCCAACCCAAGGACTGAACTCACATCTCATGTCTCCTGAATTAGCCAGTTGATTCTTTACCACTGAGCCATCTGGGAAGCCTTTTCTCTACTTTTCACTTTTCTGTAACTTATAATTAAAATTAGTTTCTTTTAGATTAAAAAAAAAATAGTTTCTTAATCCACATTTTAAAATCATTCCAATAATCCCTGTCTTCAGTTAATTTATTTAAACTATTCCTGTTTAAAGCGGTAATTGATATAGTTGCATTTATTTCTATAAGATTAGTAATTACTTTCTTTTGTTGCATTTGTTTTTTGCTTTTCTCCCCCCTCCTATTTTTTATCCTACCTGGTTTTAAATAAACTCTGTGTAATTCTGTTTTATTTCCTCTCTTGGCAGATCTTAGCATTTTATCTCTCATATTTATTTTAACTAATGTTTAGTGGTTGTCCGACAGTTTCCAACACGTATTTTTAAGTAATCTAAACCCCCATACAACTGTAAAGCAAACTGCAGGACATATTGTCAAATTTTTAAAAGTCCCACTAAACATGTATATGAATATGCATATAGAAATTATTTTAAATATACATGTATGTTTATAAGAACATGACATTAGATATAGGGTGATATATTCTAGATGTGGACAGAAACACACCCACAGTCACTTCAACAAACTACCAACAAAAGGAATTAATGAAAGCGATCTTATTTTTTGCATTTTTAGATTATTTCACTATTATTACAGATATGTCTTTTACTTACATTTAACTCTAAAAGAAAGAAATTTAGCCTGTTTTCTAGATTTTTAAAAAATACATTTGGAAAATGCTTTAATTCTTCTGTTTTGCTTGTAAGTGAAAACTTTACAAAACCAGGGCATATATTTGTACCTGTCTCAAAATTCTGTTTCTGATCCGCATCATAGTGCTTGTGTTCAATCTGCAGTTGTGTCTGATTCTTCGTGACCCCATGGATTGTAACCTGGTAGGCTCCTCTGCCCGTGGGATTCTCCAGGCAAGAATACTGGAATGGGTTGCTACATCCTTCTCCAGAGGACCTTCCCGACCCAGGGATCGAGCCTGTGTCTCCCGTGTCTCCTGCATTGGCGGGTGGCTTCTCTACCATTGCACCACCACAGTGCAACCACCTAATAATTGCTTGGTAATTATAGAGCTGGATGGATGAGCTAATTATGAATTATTATATTATTTTTTTAAAAAATGAGCAAACTGTTGATATTTGTTTGTTCATATTTTTCCTGTGGATTGCCTATTGCTTTTTAAGACTCCACTTCTTTATAATGTATGCATTTTCCAATAAAATATTTTCTAGCCAGTGAAGATTTAAGAGAAGTTTATGATGACATCTCCCAATCTCAGGTTTTTTAACAAAACAACATGCCAGAAATCTATGGAGCTACTTTTCCAACACAATTAGTCATTCAACAAAATCACATTTAGTCCATTTGGAAAGTGCACTAAAGCCATCCATGACGATGTGTATCCTTAGATGTGCAGCCCAAGGGCATCATGGCGCCTCCTGAGTGAGCCATTCCCTGCCTGGGACGTCTGTACTAACTGCCTTCCCGCTTCACCTTCGGCAGCTAGATCTTATTTTTGTCTAGTTCATGTTTGAAAAAGTTGATGTAATTATTGAGAAAGCAGCGAGCGAGCTGACTGAGGAAATTGTCATTTTTTTCTTTCTTTTTTAATTTATTTATTTTAATTGGAGGCTAATTACTTTACTATATGGTGGCGAGTTTTGCCACACATTGACATGAATCAGCCACAGGTGTACATGCGTCCCCCATCCTGAGCCCCCCTCCACCTCCCTCTCCATCCCTTCGCTCAGGGTCGTTCCAGGGCACCAGCCCTGAGCGTCCTGCCTCATTGTTAAAAAGGGGGCTTTGATGCACAAAAGCACCTGTTTATTAACAGTCGTATAAGCTGGATGGTAGGAAACAGTGTTTTAAACATTTTCCATCCAAAGACAATAGCTAAATGATGTTTTTTTTTTTCAGTTGTATCATATTAGTTGTGGGTTTGGGGTTGCTATGCTATGAGGTTTAAAGTTTCCTCTGTGTAGCGTTGCCAAACAGGCTCCGAGGTAGCATTTCACAGAATGTCCAGTTGCTCACAAAGGATCAGAGATACCGAGTAGGAGTGGGGAAGAGGTTCTTGTAAATAATTTTCTTAGGCAGCATGCTGAAAAGTTAGAGCCATCGCTGCCACGGCCAGTCCACAAAGCCCCGCTTTGTGGGTCAGGAATAGTCAGGGCCCGAAGAGAGAACTGTCGGTGGGATTACACCCCCTCACTTGCTCCTACAGTGGACCCCACAGCCTGTATAAGGGGTGCAGAGGCCCGAGGAGGGGCCGAGCCCACGCTAGATGCCGTTCATAGGGACCCCTTGGTCTTGATGCCAGGAGCCGACGAAGGGGGTGCCATTATCCTCGGAAAGGAAGCCAGAAGGTCCAGGAAGACACTGCTCAAGTGTGCTGGCTTAGTTCGTGTCCGAGCCCAAACCCAAATCCCTCTGACCTGGAGTAATCCCCCCAATGAGGGCTGGAAGCCTCCATGCAAAGACCAGCAAGTGTTTGACTGAGTTTGACCGATCAGTTCAGTAAGGTCTACAGTGCTCTCTTTAAAGAAGGAAAAAACAAGCTTCAGAGACGAAGGTCACCCTACTCTGTACCCTTCCCCAGAACAGACCCTGCTGACCCTGTCCTCACCGTCAGCCCCCAGAACCATCACAAGTGAACGTCTGCTGTGTACATAGCCCAGTCTGTGGCATTTTTTAATGGCAACCTGGGCAGACGAAGGCAGCATCACCTCATTTAATCCTCATCCCAAGTCATGGATATTTTCCCAAATCACTGTGTGTTATCCCTAAACTGGGGCTTCCCGGGTGGCACTAGTGATAAGGAGCCTGCCTGCCAACACAGAAATAAGAAATGCAGGTTCAGCGCCCGAGTCAGGGAGATCCCACGGCAGAGGGCGTAGCAATCCACCTGTGGGTTCCTGCCTGGAGAAGCCACGGAGAACCATGAAAGGCTAAGGTCCACAGGGCCACAGAGAGCTGGACACTTGAAGTGACTGAGCACACCCCTTCCTAAATTACTTTGTCCATCACACCTGCCGTTCTGTGGTATGAAGAGATGGAATTCCGTCTCCTTTACTGGCTCAGTCTAAGAGTCAGACACAACTTAGCAATCAAACAACGAAATGATCTGATTGGCCCAGAATTCAGTCAGTGAAGCATCTCCACAAAGGTCACAGCAGACATAAAGTAATGGCCCTATTGAGCATTTCACATAAACATCATCTTATTTTTCTCTGAGATTCCATTTGCCAATATTTAAAGGATTCTTCATATTAAGTGTACAGACACCGTCTCTCCCCTAAAGTGTGTCTCTGGCCTGGGCCCCTGAGCTGAGATGCTCACCAGCAGGAATGCGGGTGTGCAGGGGTCGGGATGAAGATGACGCCCAGAACCTGGCTGACCCAGAAGTGGCTCTCCCCTGCAGCCCGGTGTCTGGCTTTATGAACAGTGATCATCTCCGGACCCTCCACTGCTCCTGGGGAACATCCCCGGCAGCGCAAGGAGCTGAACTCACATGAAAGAGCAAGAGGAGGGAATTTGAGCTTCGCAGAGAAAGACCTGCTGGTCTCGCTCACCTCACATCACTCGAGTCCGCAGCATCACGTGGCGTGAGCAAGGGAGCCGGCTCGGGCTGCGTTGCCGGGGGAGCCGTGTCCTGACCCGGGGGTCACAGGGCAGGACGGCTCCGGTGGCCCAGGTCCTTAATAGGAAGCCACGTCCTGGGCCGACGCGCAGGTACAGCGGGACCGAGGACTCTGTGTGTGCAAGACCCCAGGGCAAGCGTGGAGGATTTGGCCCCTGAGACCTCCTGTGGGGTCACGGGCCAACTGCCGGGAGTGCTCTGTGTCTTTCCAAAGGAATAGGATAGAGCCATTTTTTTCTGAATCATTCCAAGAGCCCAAGGAGGGAAAACGAGATGTTTGGGGCCTCTTTCAGACCGGTGAGTGAAGACTCTGAAAGCAGGGCATCAGGCATGGCCCCGGGCATCCTTCGCCAAGCGGGGGCCTGGGCTCCCAGGTGACACCTGGCCGCAGTACTGATGAGTGGCAGAGAATACACACAGCCCGTCTCCATAAACCAAAGCCCACGCGTCCTGGGCACTCCAGCCACGGGGACCCGGCCTGCCCTGGGGAGCCCTTGTCGCTGGAAGCGCAGGGCAGGGGACGTGGGATCGGCTTCCGTCGTCAGAGCCGCTGACTTTGTGCGGAGCCTGCCAGGACCTACATCAGTGCCGGGCGACCGCTCACACTTCCTGTGCCCTCGATAGATGATTGCCTCCTGGGGAGGGGGGCGTCACCGCAGACCACCCAGGCGAGGGCGGGAGGGGCTTGGCCAGCCCTCGCATTTGGCAGACTCCCAAAGGCAGGCAGAGGAGCTGGGTCCACGGCAGACTGAAGAGGGGGCCTCAGATGGGCCCAGGGAGGCCGACCCCGCCAGAGGCGGGTGTCCTAAATAATGGGGGTGTTTAGGCTTTCTCCAGTCGGTGCTAATCTGGAAACGTGAGCAGAAGTCACTGACCGAGTCTAGAGAGTTCTGGGCCCGCGGGTCGGTTCTGCCAGGCCAAGGCCGTGGGTCAGAGTTCTGGGGGCCTCTGCATTCTGAGCAGCATCCCTTCATGCATTCAGAGCCGGGGGCCTTCCTGGGCTGGGGTGCTGGGCAGGTGCTGTGGGCTGGCTCATCGGGGAGGGGGCAGAGGGGTGGGGGGAGCCGCTCAGCAGGGGCACGGCCTCCCTGTGCCAGTGTCTGCTGGCTGGCCCTGGGGTGGCAAGGTGACTGATCACTGTGAGAGGCCCCCATCACGAGGGCGAGAAATACTGTTCCCCGGACCTCAGCTTCTGCCACAGTCCAACCTGGCCTGGAATGTACCTTGAGGGAAAGATGGGGTAATTATTTCATGACAAAGGTGACATTTCTGTTCAATTTAACAGAGACGAGGACCACCTCCCCCCCCAAATCGAAGCTGGTTCCACAAAGCCCAGATGGTGACTGTTCAGTGCTTGCTGCGTGGACAGCATCGTTTCAAGGCCAAGTTCAGCCTGTGTTCATGGTTCTGCTGCTGAAAGTTAGAGAATGATGCTCCGTAACCCACGTGCCTAGGAGCCATCGCATCTGCAAAGGAAACACCATGACAGTCCCCTCCACGTGAATCACACTCCGGAAGGACGACTGTCTTTTCACACTGATACAACCCCCAACCCGCGGCAGAGATGTCCCCAAACCCTTCAGATCCAGTAGCCTGTAACCAGCCAATCAGAACAGAGGTGAAAAGCACCAGCGTCTCACCCTTGCGTGTGACGAGTCTGTGTGTGCGCTCAGTCGCTTCACGCACGTCTGACTCTGGGCGTCCCCTCCAGTTCCTCCTGGTTGCCCAGGTCCCCCATCACGTCACTGCAGAGAGGGAAGGAACAGGGAGGCAGGCCTCGGAGGGCAGACGGTGGGAGCCGCGGGCTTGCCGTGTCCGGGCGCAGGGCCACCTCTGGTCCCCAGGGCCCTCGACCCCAGGTGGCCAGGCCAGTAGCTGCCTTTCTCTCCCAAAGGATCCAGGAAGCACCCACTGTTGCTCACAAGGCAGTCAGCGCTCGGAGCGAGGCCTTGCATTCCTCTTGGGGTTGTAGGGTACCCCCACGTGGGTCCACAGAGAGGCCCAGGGAACCCAGAGCCCGTCCCCACAGTGCGGACCACGTAGGGGCTCCTCCGTCCTGGCAGCTGGCGCGGGGCCCTGGATGCTCCTCATGCCCTCGGCCACCAGAGTCTGGGAGCCCGCCCTCCGGAGCCCACCCTCCCTTGACTTCTGCACATGCACACGCCAGGCCGGGCCAGTTAGAGAGCATTTGTCCCGCCACACCAGGGTGTTTAGAGACACGTGCGGGGGACAGACGGGAGCTGGTTGGTCCTCCTTCTGCTGAGCTGTTTGCTCAGCTGACCCTGCCCCACCCTCCCGGAGTCTCCACACCATGGCCGGACTCACAGGGCTGGGCTTTAACTTGGGGGTGCAAGAGCAGGCCCGGGTTCTGGCCTCCGGGGGGCTCTGGGGGCTATTTTTCTGCAGACTCAATGACATCAGCTTGCTGCCAGCCCCGTGGTGCCCCGAGGGCTGCTTCCTTCTAAACCGCGCTGTGGAGGGGTCCCTGACACGGGCAGCACGTGGTTCGTGGGGACAGTTTGAAGCTGACAGGCTCTACGGCGGATCAGGACACCACCTCCACCAACGAGGGGACAGACAAGCCGCCTCCCAGGGCGACACCACCTCCACCGGCGAGGGGACAGACAAGCCGCCTCCCAGGGCGACACCACCTCCACCGGCGAGGGGACAGACGAGCCGCCTCCCAGGGCGACACCACCTCCACCGGCGAGGGGACAGACGAGCCGCCTCCCAGGGCGACACCACCTCCACCGGCGAGGGGACAGACGAGCCGCCTCCCAGGGCCACCTTAGGTCACCTTGTTTCTCTTGTTGTTTTTTTTTTTTTTTTGATGGTAAGAACACAGCACAAAATTTTCCCTCTTAGAAAATATTAAAGCGCATTGAAAACCAAAAATAACTTAGCAGCTCTGAGGGGTGAAAAGCTTCCGAGACTCATGGAACCACCCCCAGCCCTCACCCGAAGGCGATGACAGGAGCCCCCCAGGAGATAACAGCGGGCCGAAGGCTCAGGACTGCACGGAAACTGTGACTGCAAACGGGTCACAAAGACGCAGGGGACAGTCACGAGCTCTGAAGTGCACAGGGATGGTAAGTGTGAAATAAATAGCGGACACCTATGCCCTTCCTTTCGCCTAAATGTCAAGACAACTTTGAACAACGGGATTCCCAGAAAAAAGCGATGGCAATCAGGGACGAATCTGTTTCCCGTGGAAATAGGATGGTCATAGCGTGACGGCTGTGATTGTGGCAATTACGGAGATTCTGTAAATCTTCCCAAGTAAAATACCTACTCGGCAGGCTCTATGAGACCTAGTTTTCATTTAAAATTCAAATTACCTGAATGATTATCCTTATTTATTAGTCATAATATGTGTAACAAATAAATTATTAATGGTGTTATCATTGCAAATTATACGTAATGTATAATAAGTAGAGTAGTTACATATTATTATTTATAATAAAGACAAAGCAAGCAGAACCCACATTGTCCCAAACACAAGCTGCAAGAGTGACAGTTGGTGGGAACCTCGCTCTCTTGAGCCCCTTTTCTCCCGTCGAGTGAGCCCTGTGTGTGTCTCCGATCACAAAGCTAAAAAACCGTCTCCCTGACCTTCACATTTGACTTTGATTCAGCATCAACCATTTAAATAGGAAAATAGTAAGCCGGTGTGAGTCAGATAAAGCCTCTACCTGGGCAGATTTGTAAAACGGGAAGATGCTGGCATTGGCCACGGGCATATGGAAGAGATAAAAGTCAGATAAAGGTCTTTTTAAAGACAGAAAATAATGAATATGAGAGAAAGAAGAGGTTATTTTTTTTTCCTTGAGTGCAAAGAAAAAGTTTCTTCAAGGAAAATGTGCATACGTGATTTCTCCCCTTCCCGGGAAGGCGCTGTCTTCCCTGGTCCTTGTAGATTAATCAAGTGTCTAAGTGGAGGCTCCTTGACATTTTGAAGTGGGCTGGGACTGAAGTGGTTCAGCTCCGACACCCCATCCGATGGCAGTGGATTTTCACATCTAATGGGACGCAGGGTCATTTCCCAGGAGCTGTTTAGGAGACCTTTGTAGCTTCAAAATGCGACGCTTCCCTCAGAAGTGCCTAAAGCTGATTATTAAGCATGATTCATACATTCTTCAGAAGGTGATTGAGTTAGGTTTATACACATTCAGACGGTGACAGAAAGNGTGGATTTTCACATCTAATGGGACGCAGGGTCATTTCCCAGGAGCTGTTTAGGAGACCTTTGTAGCTTCAAAATGCGACGCTTCCCTCAGAAGTGCCTAAAGCTGATTATTAAGCATGATTCATACATTCTTCAGAAGGTGATTGAGTTAGGTTTATACACATTCAGACGGTGACAGAAAGCAGCCTTCCCTCCGACTGGAAACACCCACATGACCGCTGCGGGGTATTTTATCTTTTTTTTTTTTTTTTCCCTTCTTTTACCACTTTCTATTTGTACGGCACTCTTTTTGAAAACACATAGAATCCATTTACATGCATTTCGGGGTGGCTGGGTGAGCATGACGTGAGATGAAATTAGCTGCCCACCCCCGGCTCTATGTGACTTCACCCAGGACTCGCTGAGGACAAAGGGCAGAGGGGACAGGGCCAGCACCCCAGGGATCACGTCGTGAACAGCGCCCTTCAGCCCACGGGTTACCGGGAGAGCGCGACCCAAGGCGGCGTGCTGGGGACGGGTGCCAGGCCTCAGCCACGCCACACAGGGTCCCCTTCCCCACCGGGGGCCCCCCATCCTCCACGAAGGACAGGCCTGCCCCCGGACAGGGGCCGTTTCCACTTCTCAGAGCAGCAGCTCCTGGCCAGACAAACTCCTGGCCTGAACAGCAGCTTCTGGCCAGACGCACTCACACGGGAACATTCACCTTGCTTGTGTTTGTCAGATGGGGACGACTATGGAAAGCAAGCTTGCTCCACCTGCAGACTTTTCGAGTGTGAACCAAGATGGCAGGCCAGCTAGAGGCCACCTGGAGGGCACGGCCGAGTGGCTGGATCGTCGTCTTCCAGCTCCACTGGGTGTTCTCTGCAAAAAAGACCCGCACGACACGTGCTCCAGACCAGGCCTTTCCCATGGCCTCCGTCACCCTGGCCTGGCGAAGACACTTTCTTTCATTTTAGCCTCAAAGTCTCAGCTGGGAGATATCACATGGGCCCTGATTCTCACCAGGAAGCCAGAAAAGCCCAGAGTTCCACATTTTTATTTGACCAATTGTCCTTTTGAAACTGAGACTTTGCTGTCAGCCTCTCCCTGAGAAGGCTGAGAAAAGAGCAGGACTGGCTCGTTTAAGGAAAATCTTAAATGAAAACCCTGATGGCCATAGGGTGAAATTGCTATCTTAGCAAAGAAAGGCCTTTCAAGATGCTGGTCCTAACGGATCCACCCTTCGTATGATCCATAAGACACGTGCCAGCTGGAGTCACATGTGTGGGCATACACATTTTCAAGGACAGATTTGCCACCAAACTCAGAACATACTTTAACAGCAGACTCTGAAAAAGCAAGACATTAAGGTAATACCTGTGTGATCCTTTGATTTGGGACCTCTTTACCGTCCCATCATTCAATTTGATCCAGGCTCCATTAGGAGGCATTACTAAGCTGACAACTGAATTTTTCTGATTAATGAACTTATTACAAAGATGGATTATATATGAGGGGCTTCCTTGGTGGTTCAGTGGGTGTAGAGTCCCCCTGCAATGCAGGATATCCGAGTTTGATCCCTGGGTCAGGAAGATTCCCTGAAGAAGGGGATGGTTACCCATTCCAGTATTCTTGTCTGGAGAATCCCACGGACAGAGACGCCTGGTGGGCTATAGTCCACGGGGTTGCAGACAGCTGGACGTGACCAAGAGACCAATACATTTCATGTATCAATGATATGGTAGCAGCTGCTGTCTTCCGCCTATATTGGGTGTCCTCTGCAGAAAAGACAGCACAACACGTGTCTTCACAGTATTCTATGACGATCCTTAGACCAGCACAGTTAATTAGTTATAAGCAGGAAATACCAGGTTGACATGACAACATGGTTTCATTTCTCCAGGCCTGGAAAGTGGCTTTTCATAGAAATAAAACTCTGTCCATGTTGAGATTCTACAAGAATACAAATCTGTGATTGTCCTTCAAGCCTGGACCCCCTGTTTGTACTCTGGTTGGGGGATGTAGTGGATTGGCACTGTGGCACGTCCCCCCAAATCCATGGGTTGATTCCTAACCCCCAGTACCTCCAAACGTGACTCTTTGAAGGCGGGGTCTCTGATAAGGTAATAAGATGAAAGGGAGCCGGGAGCGTGGACCCTAATGTGATCTGGCTGGTGTCCTTACAAACAGAGGCGATGATGACTCAGAAGCACGCAGGAGGATGCAGGGAGGGGGTGGCCGTGTGCACACCGAGGAGAGAGGCCTCCCAAGAACCCAGCCCTACCCACACCTTGGTCCTGGCCTTCCTACCTCTGGAACTGTGAGAAAATAAATTGTCTCTTGCTGAAGCCGCCCTGTCTGTGATGTTCTGCTGTGGCCACCAGAACAATACAATACAGGGAGTGAGCGGTTTCACCCTCTTTAGAGTTGGCAATACATACTGTCGTCTGCCTGTCCTTCACCTTAAAGATATTTTAGCAGAAGCCTTGACTCAGCTCACTGTAACAACAGCTGTCCTCGCCAAGGTTACAAGGCTCTGAGACAGATCCTGGAGGGCAAGCACAGCCCCGCCTGGCACTGGCTGCAGGCGGGCAGGAGCGCCACGCTTCTGCCCAGGGGCAGGCGGTCCAGTGGATGGAGTGGCACTGTGAGGATCTGGCCGCACTGCGTTCCATGGGGCCATTAGACAGAGCCGTATGAGCGATTTTACAAGGCAATTCCCAAGCCCAAATCCGAGTATTAAATGCAGGGGGTGGAAAGCAAATATTACAAAATTAATCTACTTAAAACAGGACCATGAATCTTATTACATTTCCAGCCACTATACGTTCATGCTTAAGCAACAGATGTTAATCTTTGGCAATGAAACTGCTTCCACCAGATGTTCAGCAACCCCCGCCCGCCCTCCCCTG
>SJYS01025124.1:394161-410710 GCA_006410695.1 Philantomba maxwellii | reverse complement strand
GAGTTGAGTGTGTGTTTGTGTGTTAGTGTGTGTGTATTAGTGTGTGAGAGAATGTGAGTGTATTAGTGTATGTGTGAATGTGTGTTGATGTGTGTGTGAGTGTGTGTGTGTGAATGTATAACTGGGACTGGCAGTATAGACGTTTAGATCGTTGCCCTCTGTCCAGGATGCTCTAACAGGCTGTTTTCTGTGTGAAGCTTGATGAAAACTATACGACGTGTCGTTCTTTCCGGGACACAGTGTCTCTGCGGCCTGAAGCATCGAGCCCCACATTTGCAGAGAAACAGCTCTGGCTTGTCTGCATGACTGTTTCTGCAAGTGCCCGATGCACAGGCGTGAACACATGCCCAGCTCGGTGTTATCAGGAAGAGCGAGAGAGCGGGAAAGACAGAAAGATACTAGCGGATAGACAGATGGAAAATAAGATAGGGATTCAGCTTTACCTTCCGGGAGTTTGTGGCACATTTACTCAACTTCAACATTCCTCCATTTCGTTAAGAGTCAGAAGCTGAGTGCACCACATATACCAGTCACCGTTGGTGTCCAAAGCCCAGTTTGGCTGGAGTCCTTTCCATGAGGCTGGGTGCTGCCTCCCTGGGCACCTCGTGGGCATCCAGGGCAGCGGTGACGGAGGTGGCCCAGCCGGGAGGGAGGAGCTGGTCCCTGAGGCCCCATCCTCCCCGCCGAACCCGGCGTGCTGGTCACGGAGAGGCTGAGTGATGTGTGTTCCCGAGCACGGTTTATAAATATTCTTTCACATTTGTGGAACATGTTCAAAGGCATTTTTAATATTGCTTTCATTTAATTCTGGCTCGGAGAAGTGTGTCTGCAAAACGGTTTCCCTAGATTCGTGTTCGTAGCTTCTCGCGAACATGGGGTGGAGACAGGAAAAAAATGTCAGCTATGCTTTTCATACTCGCCAAGCAGAGGAGGAGGCCAGGTCTGGAAAGCGAGGGAAAGAGCTCGAGCACGCACGGGGCTGCAGGGCTGTGCCACTCCTGCCGGAAGGCTCGGGGCTCACTGCTGGGCTTCTGCCTCCCTTGCCCCGCTCGCGGGCNTACTCGCCAAGCAGAGGAGGAGGCCAGGTCTGGAAAGCGAGGGAAAGAGCTCGAGCACGCACGGGGCTGCAGGGCTGTGCCACTCCTGCCGGAAGGCTCGGGGCTCACTGCTGGGCTTCTGCCTCCCTTGCCCCGCTCGCGGGCTTTCAGGAGCCGGAATCCACTGAACCGAGGATGACGCTCTAAGGGCAGGCTGACTGCCGGACCCCAAGGACCCTCCAAGCTGGGTCTGGAGCTCCCCACCTGCCCTTGCCTCCCAGGGCCGACCCAGGGTGAGAGTCCTGCTGGCCCGGGCTGTGGGGCGAGACCACCGCAGCCCCTCGTCCCCGCACGGCTCCTCTCTGGCGGCAGCTGTGGACCTGCGGGACCCCCGGCTGCGGCTCTCCTGCCTCCCCCCTGGGCCGAGTCTCACCCCACCAGCCAGGGCCCTGTGAGGGGTGCTCCATGGGCGGCAATGACCCCCTGGGCTGAGCATGAGACGCCTGCCCTCCGCTTCTGGAGTCTCCGCCGCTGTCCCTGCAGGCCCTCTGTCCTGAGCGTGTGGGACACACCCCAAGGAGCCTGAGGCTTTGGTCCACACCCAGCAGAGCCCAGCAAGGCTCAGGGGGGGTCAGCCGGGGGCGTCCCCCACTCCTTAGATGCGGCAGCCCTGGGTGAGTAGGGAAGCCCCTCACAGAGGCCCAAGAGGAGGGGGCACCTCTTCTGCCTTTGGGACACTTCCTTCTGCCTTTGGGATCCCTCCTCTTAAAGCTCAGTTTTGTCTCTGGACTGACAAAGGTTTAAGAGGGGAAGCTGAGGTCAGTCACGCTGAAAGGGTTGCCATTTCTATCTCTAGGGGACCTTCCTGGTGCAGGGATGGAACCTGCGTCTCCTTCACTGGCAGGCAGATCCTTTACTGCTGAGTAAAGCTTCTCTACTTCCACCAGGGAAGCCCCATCAAGTGATTAGAGGAAATTAAAAGAGTCAAAATTGAGAAAAAGGAATTACTTTCAATTTCCAACAGAAATTTTCATTTCTGGGGAAAATCACGGCTGTGAGTCCAGGAGTGGTCCAGATGCAACGGTCCAGGTGGATCCGTGCCTCTGTTTACGGTGACCTGAACTCCCCTTCCCGCACAGTGCCAGACTCTGAGCAGGATGGGCGCCTCACACCCTCTGAAATTCTCCACCTGCCATCATCACCCACATGTAGGGATGTGTGGGTGGTGGGGGGCTCATTGCCTGAAGTCACAGCAGCGAGTTGGGAGGCAGATTTGCCCCCACAGAGCAGCGTGTTTCTTGCTTCTGATAAATCCGTAGTCCCTAAGAACACACTGGCCCCCAGCAGACCTGCCGGGGTGCCATCTGCTAAGATCCCTGCCCTCTGGAGCCGGAAGCCTCCCGGGTCGTGTGAGCGACGGCTCCTGAAGCCCCTTGCCGGGCACAGCCCTCCGACCTCTCCCGTTCTCCCCACTGGCAAAGATGCTCGTGAGAAGTGAAGGCTGTAGGGGAACACGCTGTGGGCAACATTCCCCGAGTCAGGAGGCTGGACCCGGCTATCAGGGTCATAATGAAGCCATAATCCTTGGTGAGGCAGTCGTTACCAGCAGTTAATGACGACTCTGTTGGTTAACAGCTCGACCTGAAGCTCAAGGTTGTTAACACTCCATCAAACTCCTTGTTAAGAGCGCTGAGGTTTTATTGAAACCCACTTGGATCGCAGCTGGAGAGCTGCGCGGGCATTGGGCGGCCCCCGGTGGCCCATGACTGTGCTTTTTCCATCAGCCGGAGCACCGGGCACATTCCATCATGTTTATATAATAGTTGTTAACTGCCGGGGACTGGTGCCACCGCGTTCGGGGACTCGACGTGACGCGGGCGAGACTCCCCCCCGCCTCCTTGCGTCAAAGGCGTGTTTTGTTGTTGATGTTAGTGTGTTATTGACGCGGCCGATGTTTTAAACTCTGCAGTTTCCCTGAGGCTGATTTCAATTCTTAAATATAAAAGACGTCGCGAGGAGGTCGAGGCGTGTCCGATTGATTCTGGGACGGGTCCCCTGCCAGCTCCATCCCGGAGGCCAGCTGCAGAGTGTGACCCCTGGCCCCTCTGTTCTGTGTTTGGGGGAAGCTCTCAGCCTTGCCCCTCCCTCTCCCAAGCTTCAGGCTCTTTTAAGGGGGTGGTAGATAATCCATTCAAGGACTGTAGTCAGAGGCACGGCTCTTCACCCAGAAGGAGAGTCTTTATCTTCAGGGTGCTGGCCTTGCTGAACCATGTCCTGGAGGGCCCTCTGTGGGCGCTTCTCTTGTTCCCCCTTTGACAGAGATGAGAAGGGGCAGCTGAGACCATCAAACTCTCTGCTGCGAAGTCCTGGGCCCACACAGGGAAACTGGGGACTGAGCGAGCTGCAGAGACAGTGTGCACAGACGTGAGACGTGCTGTGCTGAGCTTAGTCGCTCAGTCACGTCCGACTCTCTGTGACCCCATGGACTGTATCTGCCAGGCTCCTCTGTCCATGGGATTCTCCAGGCAGGAACACTGGAGTGGATTGTCATGCCCTCCTCCAAGGGATCGTCTCAACCCAGGGATCGAACCCAGGTCTCCCTCACTGTAGGCAATTCTTACCCTCTAAGCCACCAGGGAAGCCTAAGAATACTGGAATGGGTAGCCTATCCCTTCTCCAGGGGATCTTCCTGACCTGGGAATCGAACCGGAGTCTCCTGCATTGCAGGCAGATTCTTTACCTGCTGAGCCACCAGGGAAGCCCCAGATGTGGGATGAGACTCTGGAATTTGCCACGATCTGCGGGGAACACAGAGCTTCCTGCATGTTGATCACGCCTGGAAGGAAAGGCTCAGGCTAAGGCACCAATGTGGAGATGCTCAGGCCGGTCCCTCTCTGCAAGGAGTCAGCGCAGCTCCGGGTCCTCCACCTGCTCAGTCGCTGCCCGGAAACCCTTGCCTTTGTCAGGCCTGTCTGCTCGCCCGGAATTCATTACCATACTAATGCCCGGGGCTGCCCGCGCGCTGCCCCAGCTTCCTGGGTGAGGAGGAGGACGAGCGCCCCGGAGCAGCCGGCGTTCAGAGGCCTGCACAGATGGGCCCGGGCCCTTTGTTCCGCCCGCCCGGGAGGCTGTTATGGGAAGCAGCCAACCTGCCTCTGTCCCTGCGAACACGGTCGCGCCATTGTGTGCTGTTAATTGTTACCATGTACGTGGAATCTGCGGGGTCGCGGTGGATACTGAGTACAAGAACCCGGAGCCCTCTGCCAGACCAAACACATGTCCTGGGCATTCAGCCGCAGTCACCTTGTGCTCAAAGAAAGATCCTTCTCGCAGAGCAATTAAAAAGTCTGATTTATTTACAAAACAGTCTATAAGGGAGTCTCAGAAGGCTCTGTCTCTGACACTTTCCCATGCGGACACCCTAACAGATTCTCCTACAATGGAGCCATTCTTTCTGCCCTTGTGATATCCAGGCGTGTGGACCACTAATTACAAAACTGACCACCGTCTGACAGGAGAGGGGGCAAGCCGCGGCATGATTCCCAGCGTGTAAAGCACGGTTCCCGGCTCCATGCTCTACAATCACTGTTGCTGCGCCTGGTCCCACTGAAGACAGGGTGTTTGGAGTGAAAAACCAGGGGGGTGACCCTGGTGGCTCAGCAGCAAACAAATCTGCTTGCAATGCAGGAGACGCAGGTTCGATCCCTGAGTCAGGAAGACCCCCCTGGAGAAGGAAACGGCAACCCACTGCAGGATTCCTGCCTGGAGATTTCCATGGAGTCTGGTGGGCTACAGTCCCTGGGGTCACAGAGTCGGACATGACTGAGCGAGGAAACCACCAACCACACTGTTGACGATCAGGGGTCTGCATTCGCTGGTCTATTTTTATAACTTCAATAACAAAGTGGACTATTTTAGTTTAGATAGAAGGTACATTTTTACTTTGGTTCATGGTTGATGAGAAAAAAAGAATGAGTTTGAAATTAATATTTTTTAAGTCAGTAAGGAGGGAGGCCTGGGTTGGTCTTGGGCTCAAGTTCAGGACTCATCTCTGGCCCATCCGTGGCACCACCCAACCCATTCCTTCCGCTGCCCAGCGCCGACTGTGCAGTCTGCACGACCGTGAAGGGACGGCGTTGGTCACTCAGTCACGTCGGACTCTTCGTGAAACCACAGACTGTAGCCCACTGGGCTCCTCTCTCCGTGGGATTTCCCAGGCAAGAATACTGGAGTGGGCGGCCATTCCCTCTTCCAGGAGACCTTCCCGACCCAGGGGTGGAACTCACATCTCCTGTATTACAGGCAGGTTCTTTACCAGTCAGCCGCCAGGGAAGCCCCCCCAGGCTGGGCAAGTGGGCACAAGAGGAGGAACTGGATCGCTTCTCGGGAAGAGGGCTGTGCAGTCGAAGCTTCCTCCCCTGCTGAGAAGCCAGACCAACGGGGGGAGACTGGCCCAGGGAGGGGCGGCTTCCACGATGGGGCCAGCACGGTGCTCACTGAACGTGTGCACAGAATCAAGCCGGAATTCAGATCGCTCAGTTCTGGCTGGAGACCTCTGAAGTCTGAATGGCCACTTCTTTTCTCTAGTTCGATATGGAATGAAATGTTAATAAGCCAACTGAGGACTTAGGTTTCATTTTCTTAGGCATTTTTGTTACGTGGGAACTGGATACCACTGCTGGGCAGGGGAAGCTCCGAGCTCCAGTGCGGGCGCCGCACCCCTCAGTTTTCCCGTGTTTGTTGTAACGCATCTCGATTAGTCTGCCCACACCTCTCGCTCATTCTTCAGTCCCCTGGCGCTGTGTGCCTAAGGAACGGGCAGTGTTTACCGCAGCACCGAGGAGACAGGACCGACGAGGGAGGAGCCAGGACCTGCATGGAGCCCGAGGCCTCAGGAGACCTTTCCTGGTGCAGCCCTGACCCGGGGCCCTGCAGCAGTATGCCGAGGGCCAGAGGGATGTGGAGACCCTTCTCCCAGCAGGCGGACCTGGCGACTCACCACAGGCAGGAAGAAAGGAGGGGGATCAGAGGTGACTTCAGGATGCTGGCTTCAGCCGAGGGAAGAGGGAAGCATCACTAATAGAAATGGAAGAACCAAGAGGACGGGCAGAGCTGGGGACGAGAGAGTGCGGGGCGGGGTGGGGGGCTTTAGACGCAACCCATTTGAGGTTGTGTGACTCTCAGAGCCCATCAGGCATCCAGGCGTTCATGCGTGTGGTTTGGGAGAAGAGCCGGTCACTGGAGGTCCTTCCCCCAGAGCCCCTTCAGGAGACCACGGTGGTCAGCCTTGGACTCAAGCACGATAAAACGAGGGGAAAACAGCGTGAAGTCCCGGGCCAGCGTGCAGTCTAAGGCCACTCAGAGGCATCATGCTATCTTGCAGGCACTAGAGCACCTCTGGAAGTGGAGAAGAGGTTCCTGCGTCCACTTCTCACGTTCACGGGGTGGCCAGAGGCAGGAGTGGATGAGAGCCCCAAGAAGAAGAGAGTGACAATCAGAATTGATTCTGATGGAAGGGAGCTTGCCTCAGGGAAAGAGCAAGGTGCCCCAGAGTCAGGAGAGGCCTGAAAGGACAGGAGAGGAGGGGCTGTCCCCCAGGGGTCAGGTGGGGAGGAGTCTCCCACCCCAACATAAACTACTGTGGGCAAGCAGGAGGAAAACGCCCTTGGTGAACATGCTTCATTGGGAACCATAGCCAAAGGTCAGGGATGCGTGCTAGTTCAGATCAGTTCAGTCGCTCAGTTGTGTCTGACTCTTTGCAACCCCATGGACTGCAGCGTGCCAGGCCTCCCTGTCCATCACCAACTCCCAGAGTTTACTCAAACTCATGTCCGTCGAGTTAGTGATGCCATCCAACCATCTCATCCTCTGCCATCCCCTTCTCCTCCTGCCTTCAATCTTTCCCAGCATCAGGGTCTTTTCCAATGAGTAAGTTCTTTGCATCAGGTGGCCAAAATATTGGGGTTTCACCTTCAACATCAGTCTTTCAAATGAATATTCAGGACTGATTTGCTTTAGGATGGACTGGTTGGATCTCCTTGCAGTCCAAGGGCCTCTCAAGAGTCTTCTCCAACACCACAGTTAAAAAACACTAATTCCTCAGTGCTCAGCTTTCTTTATAGTCCAACTCTCACATCCATACATGACTACTGGAAAAACCATAACATTGACTAGACAGACCTTTGTTGGCAAAGTAATGTCTGCTTTTTAATATGCTGTCTAGATTGATCATGATTTTTCTTCCAAGAAGTAAGTGTCTTTTAATTTCATGGCTGCAGTCACCATCTGCAGTGATTTTGGAGCCCCCCCTCCCCACCGCAAGTAAAGTTTGTCACTATTTCCACTGTTTCCCCATCTATTTCCCATCAAGTGATGGGAACGGATACCATGATCTTAGTTTTCCGAATGTTGAATTTTAAGTCAACTTTTTAACTCTCGTCTTTCACTTTCATCAAGAGGCTCTTTAGTTCTTCGCTTTCTGCCATAATAGTGGTGTCATCTGCATATCTGAGGTTATTGATATTTCTCTGGGCAGTCTTATTCCAGCTTGTGTTTCTTCCAGTCCAGCGTTTGTCTTGATGTACTCTGCATATAAGTTAAATAAGCAGGGTGATAATATACAGCCTTGACGTACCCCTTTTCTCATTTGGAACCAGTCTGTTGTTCCATGTCCAGTTCTAACTGTTGCTTCCTGACCTGCATGCAGATTTCATACAGATGCCTTCTAGATCCATTTCCAAAGCCAGAGCTGGAAGGCGAGGAGGGTGAGCCCTGTGGGAGGCCTGGGATCCATGCCCAGGGGATGCTCTGAGCAGCTGGCTTGGTGAAGAGTGAAGGTGAACACTGATGGCAGTGGTACCCACTGGGGTCAGCTTTGATGTCAGGAAATGGGTGGCTCTCTCCCAAGGGGGCAGAGGCTGTGCAGAGAGTGGGGTGTCATCAGGAGGACGGAAACTGAGCCAGAGTCAGGGGGATGACGCAGCAGGGGAGGAGGAGGCACCAAGGGTATAGGTGGGGGGGGCGGTTGGACACTCCCTGGAGCAGAGTCAGACATTCTCCCCAGTAACCAGCAATTTGACTGTGGTGACTACATTTTTTCCCTTTGAACTGTGAGCTCCTGGAGGGCCATGACCCCCAGAGCTCCATCAGGAGACCGCGGTAGTCAGCCTCAGACTCCAGCACAATAAAATGAACAGAAAAAAAAAAAAAAAAATAGAAGCAGCCCTGGGCCAGCTTGGAGTCCAAGACCGTTCAAACCCATTGTCTCGTCTTGCAGGGACTAGACCACCTCCTGACAATGCAACGCAGGAGATACAAGAGACCCAGGCTGCATCCCTGGGTAGTGCAGACCCCCTGGAGCAGGCGACGGCAGCCCACTCCAGTATTCTTGCTTGGGAAGTCCCATGGGAGGAGCAGCCTGGCGGGATACAGTCCGTGGGGTCACAAAAGAATCAGACAGACAGCGATCAAACAACAACCAACCAGCCTGGGTGGATTCATCTCTGTTCCGCATCTAACCGTTATATCAGAAACAGAGGACAGCGGGTAGAGTGCGCTGATTACAAATCTGTGCGTTTATACAAGGCTGCTACCTGCCCACCTGTCCCTGGGCTGGATGGGCGTGGCCGGGTCAGGCTGTGTAGTCAGTGCATGCCCAGGGAAAGTTTGTGGGCAAAGTTCGCTTGCCAAACCCATGCACGTGAAAGACGCCGGCTCAGAGTGCCACGCTCACGGCCACAGCGGAGCGCCTGCTCGAGGTTGAGTCAGATGCCAAGCTGGAGGGGATTAAAAGGAGCAGGACGACCATCACAGGGTGTGAAACTAGGACCCCGCAGCCCAGCGGCTGCCTCATCTGCCCACCACCGCTCTGCTGGACGGCACTCCGACGGGCCCCATGGTTCCAGAATCTCTCACACAGCATTGGCCTTTTCTGTAGAATCAAGACCCAGTCATCGTGGGTTGAAAAATTGTGTCAGGTCCAGTTTCAGCATATTGAACCGCATTGCAGGAGCCGGGAAACATAAAGGTTGGCACTGCCTCGGGACAATCCACTTGACCTATTTTTCGGGGCTTCCTCTCATGTCTGCTGTGCCCAAAGGCACCTCAGCAGCCTTGATATACCCAGCCCCTGGAAGAGAGGACTGCCTTGGGGGTCTGCCCAGGGCATTTCTGGGCCCCGAGACAGAGAGGAAGTTCTTTTTGCAGGAGGTTGCATAAAGAGCTGGAATTTAAGCTTGCCTTAATTGCTCTTCATAGCACAGCTGTGCTCGGGATTGCCTGCCAGTCTATGACCAAGACTTCATGATCTTCATAAAAAGCAGACACACAGTGTGCCATGGAAGGCGGAGCTTTAGTTACACATCTACTTAAAAAGTTGGAGAAGAGGCAGCAGAAAGCAAGGAAGGGGAGAAGGAAGACCCCCCAAGAGGCTGTGTGACTGTAGTTTTGCCCAGTGTTGGTCGTGTTGCATGATGGAGACGAAGCTCCACTCTGCTCTGGTCTCTGGAGGGAAGCAGGTGAGTGGGCCGCGAGCTGGGTCTCCTCACTGCCCCAGAAGGGCCTGGATGGGGGTGCACTTGGATTCTTAGGGACGCAGCCCAGAGGAAACCTCTACACCTCCCGGAAGAGGGGAAAAGGTGCAAACCTTTCTCTGCTCTAAACCCCAAAGCTTTGACTTGCCTGGCCTCACTGTGTGACGGGCACACGGCCTTAGATTGGACAACGAAACCTCCCTGATAAGCAAATGGGCTCCCTCCCACCAGACAATGGGAAATCACAGCTTATCCCACTTGCTTCTTTGACTTCATTCCCAGGGAGACGTAGACTTAAATGCACTGCAATTAAATGACAATGCATGTTTCTGATACTAATTTTCTGCAATTAAATGACAACAGATATTTCTTATACTAATTTTCCAAACCTTTCTGTATCTTACAGATATTTTAAATTTTCCACTTCAAGATCTTGTCATATGTGCCTTTTAAATTTTTTTGCAAATACTCTGTCACACCTTTGAAGGAAATGAGGATCTCTCAATATTACTAAATATATCTGCATGAAACTTGGGTTCATCTTTAAACATTCAGCTGTGTCTTTGTGAAACAGCTTAGAATGGTATGAATCAGAGCCAGGATCTTTGTCTGTGAAAGATCATGGATGTAATGTTGACCAAAAAAAGATGGACAACCTAAAAGTTGCCAGGCTCCTCTGTCCGTTGGATTCTTCAGGCAAGAATATCGGAGTGGATTACCATTTCCTTCTCCAAGGGATCTTCCTGATCCAGGAAGAACAAAGACACTGATAAGGTCTGCAGGGTTCAGCCCCTTCAACTTTGTGTCTGGACTGGTGGCCTGCCAGAGCCAGTGCCAATGAGGGGAGGTCTCATCACATGGAGAGGCCTGGCCAACGTGCCGCTCTGCAGGCAGAGGCCCCAAGGGAGGCTGGAGAAGGCCCTGACTCTGAGGCCTCTGTGTCTTCATCTGCAAAGTGAGGGGTTTACAGGACATCCCCTGATGTACTCGTTCCAGGTTTGGCACAATTTAGAGCCCAGGGACATGGGAGTGAAGAAGAGAGAAACTTAAAACCAGGAAAGTGAGTGGCAAAAATAACTTGCATAGAGATCCTGACGTGAGATTGCCACTCGGCCTTGGTGGCAGAAGTCGTAACGCCAAGGCGAGAATCACGGCTGGCAGGCATGCCCGTCCCTGGCGGTGGTGGAGGGAGCTCAGCGCTCCAGTCGCCAGGCTTCCCAGGGATCAGAGCATCCTTCCTCCACTCCTGTCATCCAAACATCACGCCTGTGCTTAAAATTCTGACAGCTCTCAAAATGCAAATATCCCTGGGGTAAGACTGCGGCATCTTCGCAAAAATGCACAATCTGTTAAGTTTAATAAAGACCAGCTTGGAGGTGAGGGTGGAGGTGAGGTGTGGGCACAGGGGCCTAGTATCCTGTTGGAGGAAGATGAGTTGGAGAGGGGAGTGGGGAGCACAGATATGGAGCAAACCCAGATCCTCTGCCTGCCGCTCTATTTTGCACAGAAGGCGTCCCGCCCTCCACGACCCCTCTTCTCTCCAGTCTTACAGCAGTTTAAAAATAGATTACTCTTTTCCTCAATACTGTGTGGTCCTTGGGTGTCTAAATATTTTGTCAATTCAGTTCAGTTCAGTTGCTCAGTCATGTCTGACTCTCTGCAACCCCATGGACTGCAGCACGCCAGGCCTCCCTGTCCATCACCAACTCCTGGAGTTTACCCAAACTCATGTCCATTGAGGTGGTGATGCTATCTATCCAACCATCTCATCCTCTGTCATCCCCTTCTCCTCCCACCTTCAATCTTTCCCAGCATCAGGGTCTTTTCCAATGAGTCAGTTCTTCACATCAGGTGGCCAAAGTATTGGAGTTTCAGCTTCAACAACAGTCCTTCCAATGAATATACAGGACTGATTTCTTTTAGGACAGGCCAATACTCCACTTGTATGAAATTTCACTTGCTGATGAATTAAGTAAATGCCTCTGGCTGGTGCTTGGGAAGAGCGGTTCTCAAATTTCCATGGTGAGGCTTCTTCTCTGCTTTAACCTCATGTCTGTCTCACTTCCAAATATGACATGCACATAGCTCTAAATTAACAGCATCTTTAACCTACTAACTGATATTTTACAAAGGTGATTACGATGCAAATATTCATGATAGTGAAAAATGTGTTCTATAAAACAGAGATCTCCCACTCCAAATCACTCCACCATAAACCATACATACATATACACAGATACAAATCTCCTGATTTGCTTTTAAAATGTATTTTACCCCTTCTGCCATCTAGGGTGGCTATTTTGAGAGGAATGGAAGCATTGCATAAGTGTGTTTACTGTGACTTAGTTCTGAATGGTAGCTTCTTCAAGATTATATACGATTCTTTTAAATTAAATTTTCTGCATTTTATAGGATAGTGAAGGATTGAAAGGTATGGGAAACAAATCCACAATCAAGCCTGATAAGAAGGCCTAACACAAATCCACTGGATAAGTGTTCCTGCCATTGCTGGGGCAGAAGAATAACTGAATGAGCTTTGTGGGAAGGAACTTGGTGGCTGGCATAGATGCTGCTGGAACGACAGTGGGCGTCCCAGCCTGGGCGCCCTTCCGGGCATCCAGCATCCGTCTCCATGGCTTTCCCTAGGCTTCGGACTTGGCACCGAAGTATTTTCATGACACGTTTTCAAACTTGGGCTCTGCTTTGTTTCTCAGCCCCTTAAAATGTGGAGACAATATTTTGAAGGGGTTTTGAAGATGGGATTCTGAAACTTCAAAACCTGCAGACAATGGAGCTACACAGATGTCTCAAATGTCTTCAGAAATCATTTACGTCTCTGTCTGACAGCCCTAATACATTCCTACGTTTCCAGCCTCCCATTCCTCATGCATTCACCCTCCTCCTGAACCGAGGGGGATCATCTATTGTCAAATGCATAAAATAACATTGGAAATGCAGACTTGAGGTAGCCAATGGTTATGTGTTATTTAAAACTTATGAACCCAAATGAGGTCTTATTTTCTCTAAATTGAAATTTATAGTTTCATTTTAGAGCGCAAACCTGAATATTGATGGAGCGCAGGCGAGCTATTGCCGAGTGGCCCTGGAAACAAAGCAGGTAAGCACCCAGAGGCAGGCAGCTGTTACGGAAACGCACGGCCCTCCTGTGAAATATTGGAACCTGCCACCTGAACGGATGGCTGCAGACCTCGAGCAGATTTTGCGCAGATGATATGCAGTTAAGATGGTATCTGCTCTTACACCATGTGGTTTAAACGCCCACAAAACAAGGAAGCCATTGGTCACTGTCTTTCATATCTTCCAGGCTGTTAAACCCATCCCAACAACCAGAAGTGTCATCTTTGAAATCTGATCACCTCTCTATTAGATCAGCCTGTGACTGATTGCTTGGCCTGTCACTTTGACAAACTAGTTATAATACTGAACTTTCTCTCTCCCTCTCTCTCAATGACTCAGTTGTATTCAACTCTTGCGACGCTTTGGATTGTAATCTGCCAGGCCTCTCTGTCCATGGGATTTTTTCAGGCAAGAATACTGAAGTGGGTTGCCATTTCCTCCTATAGAATGTTAGGCTTTAGACTTCACTACGGTTGAAATTCAGGTCAATTTATCTATAAAACATTAAAGGTCAGAGGTCCAAATCAAGTTGAATAACCTATCTTCACGGAGTCTGAGATCCAGGCAGGGATGCGACCTTCTGTGCACATTAACGCATCCCAGTGTGACACTGTGACAATGTTTAAAAAAAGGCAATAAAAAAAGAATCAATACACAGAGCAATGCAATTGCTGAAGAACCTGCCTGTCAATGCAGGAGATGCAAGAGATGTGGGTTCAGTCCCTGGGTCGGGAAGATCCCCTGGAGGAGGAAATGGCAATCCACTCCAGTATTCTTGCCTGGAGACTNGCAATAAAAAAAGAATCAATACACAGAGCAATGCAATTGCTGAAGAACCTGCCTGTCAATGCAGGAGATGCAAGAGATGTGGGTTCAGTCCCTGGGTCGGGAAGATCCCCTGGAGGAGGAAATGGCAATCCACTCCAGTATTCTTGCCTGGAGACTCCCATGGACAGAGGAGCCTGGTGGGCTACAGTCCACAGGGTGGCAAATAGTCAGACATGGCTGAGCGACTGAGCACTGTGTTCAAAAACTCCTAGCGCCTCTTCTCTGGAGAAGCACCCGGCCGCCACAGGGGACCATCCCGCGACTTCGGTGCTCGTGTGATGCCATTGCGGTCCCCACTCTGCCTGTGAGACTGCTCTGGAAGGAACGGTGCAGTCTTCCTCCAGACGGTTCTGGGTGCTTCTCTTACAGACTTGCATATCAGCCTGTGTGCAGTCCTGGCTGAGGCCACTAGATTTGAGTGGTTCCCACCTCTTTCTGCATTTGGGGCCTCCCTCCTTCCACCCCTCTTCATGGGAAGGGCTGTGCAGCTGCGGCGTGGGCGCTACTGGGAGGGTCGCTGCAGGACAACATGCAGAGGAGGAGAGAGAAGAGGGGACAACCTGAGGGCTGAGCCTCTGGCAGTGCACTCTCATGTGAAACCCACGCACACACACCCAGGAGACGGCAAGAACCTCAGAGTCAGAAAGAAACAGGCAAACCCCAGCCTCAGCGCCTTGTGCGGGTCAAAGATACAGGCTGACGCTGGCCACTGCAGTCCAGCTGTTTCCCCATCCGATGCTGACACGGGTGTGGCTGCCCTAATCCCTCGCGAGAGAGCTCACTGGGGTCAGGACGCAGCTGGACGATGGCAGTGGGCAGGGTAATCAGTGACCACGGACACCCCCCCTGCCTGGCATGCAGGGCCTACGTGAGCACCCGACTCGGTGGGCGGGCCCAGTGGCCTCTGCAATATTAGGTCAGCCTTACAGCAAACTGGAAAGGCAGGGATTAACAATGACCACGTGTCAAAGAGAGGAGAACTGACAAGTGCTCGTTAGAGAGTCCAGATGCATATGTCTCCTGGGGGAGGGAGCCGCAGGGACGTGCTGTCCAGATGGACCAGGTCCCTGTTCGTGGCTCCTCCTGGGAGACCCAGTGGCCAGGTCCGTCCATCACGCCTACTGGGCTCTCTCTTCTCACATCAGTTCATGTGATTCCTTTGCTCTGCTGACCCAACACCCATGTGCCATGCAATGAGATTGAGTGTGATCATCCCAGATCACCAGTGCGCTCATGTGAAGGTCTCACGATGAGCTCCGTCCCCAGCCAGCGAGGGTCAACGCAGGGGTTTACTCAGGGACCAGGGGCGCCCCTCACTCTGCTTCTGGGTCAATGGCCTGACTCCCTTCCAAGAAGGGAAAATGAGAGGGCTTGAGCTCGCCCCTGTGCTGGAGCGAGTCCTCCTATCTCTTCTGTGTGTGTCCCTTCCAGGCAAGGATATGCTTCTCAAGGCCCCCTTCCCTCACCGCCCCCTGCAGTATTTCCCCTTAGGCCATTTGCTGTTTCTCTGCGTCACTATAACCTTGGGAATTTGCAAATGTGACACAGGTTAGAGCCTTCTCCACATATTATAGCAAAATAAACACCACTTTGAAATACTTAGAGTAAATACACACACACACACACACACACACAGAGTTAAATCCCAAAGTGTGCCATAAGAAACAGCTGTGATTTCTGCAACTTTCATAAGTTTGACATGCCGTACTGTTTTCAGCTGTAAAATGGTGATAATAATATTATTTGCTGCCTGAACTATACTGCATAATGAGTGAATACTTACGACATCTGGCATGCATCTGATTCTGTGCTTAAAAGCTGTTGGTTGCAATTATTAGAAGTATAAACATTTGTATTACTATTTTTGTGAAGTTTCCAAAACAAGTCACTAGATAACCAAAAACTTCACACAGATTAACACATCTGATTTAATGCAAGAAATTTACTTCAGTTGGAATTTCAGCCTCTTTTGATATTGGAAGTCACGGAATTGTTCTTTCAGTCATAGAATTCTGCAGTCTTTAAGAGTAGAAATGAGCTTATTTACGAAACAGAAATGGAATCACAGACTTCGAGAATTTAAGGTTACAAGGTGGGAATGGTGGAGCGTGGGACTGATTGGGAGTCTGGGGTGAACATGTACTGTACACATTGGGAGTCTGGGGTGGACACGTACACACGGCTGTATTTAGGATGGATAACCAACAAGGAACGGCCACGCAGCACAGGGAATTCTGCTCAAGATCCCGTAATAACTGAAGAGGGGAGATAATGAGAAAAGACGCATGTATGTGTATGAACTGAATCATTCTGCTGCACACTTGAAATTAACACCCCATTGTTAGTCAACTATGTTCCAACATAAATTAAGATTCAAAAGAAAAAGTGGAAAAGTCTTTCCTGTGGTTTGCTATTTTCTCTAGTCTTTCTCTATTAAAAAATACATTTTCAACATCAAATGCATAAAAATTTCATTAAAACAAAAGATCCTAATTAAAGCAATTCCAGTAATTATTGTTTGCTCCATTAAACCTCTATGCTCTATTATAATTCTTTGTTATCACTTGTATACTAGCATCAGATAAAAAATATCATTTGGGGGGAACTATAAGAAATTGCCTTTTTGTATGTCAAAAGGGTCAAGTATTGGTGATTTCATAAGGTGATTTCAAATATTTAATTTGTGAAATAAAGCACATCTTTTTTATTAAAAAAAAAAAGATTATCTGAAGTAACTAAAGCAGTTTAAACAGGACAGTTTAAAAGTTGGTATGTTTTGAATGAACTGCAGACAATCCTACTGCATGTACATCATCGCTGTGGACTGAGGGGCTGACTCGTTTAGGGCTGAATGAAATATTTATGGTGGACCAAATAAAGCTGCGATGGAATGGCAAGTTCCTATATCTGGGGACATCACTGTCACTGTGGGCATTGCTGAAGTAGCTCTGGCCTAATTCCCTCTGACTCTGGATGTGTGCAAATCACAGGGAAATGTGAGCTGACTACAGACGG
>SJYS01025124.1:364660-384907 GCA_006410695.1 Philantomba maxwellii | reverse complement strand
TAATATTTGATGCGACTATTTTAAATATATTTTATCTATTAACATTATTCTGTTTATAAGTTTATTTATTTTATATTATTCTATTAGTTAAATGAACTCTTTTTAGCTAATCTCTAATATTGGACATTTGTATTCCCCAATTTGTAATTCACTAAGATTCTCCAACATAAATCTTAGTGTTCTTGCTTGATTATTTCAATCTAATACTCTACATCACACAAAAAACAGCATGCAAGTATTTCTAATGTCAAATACTGGCAAGCGTTAAGTTGTCTTTCAATAGAACGGGTCAGTCGTTTGTGGTACATCCATTTAATGAAATATTCGGTGGTAAAAAGAAAGGAACATAACCAAGAAAGCACAAATAGTGAGCGATATCAATCAGAAAAGGCGACAGAGTATTCATCATGTTCAAGTGGCGTTCTGGGAGAGGCAGTGGTGAAGAGATGCCCGGGAGACCTGTAGTCGGCCGGAATCTGGGGCTTACGTAAAGAACAGCAGGTGTTCGAGGACAGCGGAACTCTTCTGCATGAAACCGGTGCGGTGGCTTCATCTCCCTCTTCAGCTGTCAAAATCCACAAAGCTCCAGCGCAGAGAGCAGACGCCAATATGTGCACAACTGCAAGTTCATTTAGGAGGGTGAGAAACCCCTTGCTGAATGCGTAATGTTAGCAGGGTCCAACTGCTGGACAGACCTACGAAACCACAACCCTGAAGGGGGAGGGATGAGAAGGTCGCGACCTCTACATCTTTGGGAATGGATGGGATTTGTCAGACTAAAAGCAGAAAGGAACTGCCCTTAAGCCCTGTACTCTAGTTGGTGAAGTTGTTTTCCATGGGGGCATGCGTTAACAATTCTGGAAAACCTGTACAGGCCCACTGGAGTTGAGCAATTATGTGAACAGATGCAGATAGTAGGAGCCAGTTGTCTTATTGCTGGAGTGCGAGGTTACAGACACGCCAGGAGATGAGTAAAATTAGCCACGTGCAACGGATTAGAGTGGGAGACATCAGTGTGGACCCATATTTAACAGCACAGACATAGAGCTATATGTACATATAGACACAGGTAAGGAAATATACATAAGTTGGTATACACTCCCATGTTTCTTTGCTGAGAGGACCGGGCCACAACGACACCCCATCTACAAGAACAGCTAACACTGAAATCGTGGTTTCTCTTACCATTCTCTAATAAAAAGAATCAGGGATATTTGGAAAATAGCTAATTCTGGGACAAGGACAAGAAATAGACAAGATGAGACTAGACTGTCTTACCTTAATCTTAGATTTTGTAGTACAAAAAGTAAGGAAGTGCTCAAAGGGAAAGAATTTGCACTGACAGAAGTATGTCAAAGAGACATCGATTGTGATAAATTAATGTAAGGTGTTAATATGGAAGGTGAGTTATATAGGAGCCTCTGTAATATCCTTGTTATTTTTCAGTAAAAGTAAAACCACTATAAAATTTTCTAAAAGTTTATGTAAATAACTCACTGGATAGGACTTAATAGACCATTAGAGTCTACTAAGAAAGGATCAATTTGAATATAGACTAATAGAAATTCTCAAATAGGAAAAGCAGAGAGAAATATATTGAAAAGAAATAAGCATATCCTCAAACACCTGTGAAAAATATTTATTTCTATAATATGTTTGATTTTAGACCCAGAGGGAGAAAAGATAGAAATTAAAACTGAAAAAAACAAAACCCTTAATGACAAAAAATTTCTCAAGTTTGGTGGACAATATCAACTTAGACAAACAAGAAACACATGAACTCTAAGAATAAATAAAAATAGAACTGAACCTAGGCACACAGTATTCAAACTACTGAACACCAAAGATAAAACAAATAGCTTGAAAGCGGACAGAGAAAAGACAAGACATATTATCTGCAGGGGAGCCATAAACAAATGATGGCTGACTTGTCATCAAAGACAACTGACATCAGAATCATACAATAAATTTTTAAAGTGCTGAAAGGAAAAGAAAAAAACTCAATCAAAACCTCATTTATAAATAGAGGTAAAAGATAAGTTTTTCATATGAGCAATAGTTGAGAGGTTGTGTAGCCAGCAGATCTGCAGTACAAAGACTGCTGAAGGAAAGTCTTCCTGCTAAAGGAAAATGGAAACAGATGGGAAAGAGCGCAAAAAATGGTCATTTGTGGGCGAGCATAAAAGAGCATCTTTTAAACAATATTTGAAGACAAATTATAGGATCAAAAAACCAACATTGTATTTTTTATGAATATACTTATAAAACAAATAGCATTCATGCAAAGCACAAGAATAAAAGTTACTTTACTTTTGAGACTTTCTTATATTTCACTTGAATTGGCACATGTCACCTCCTTGGAGACTGTGGTAAGTCGAGAATGTATATAGCAATTTCAAAAGAATCAGAAAATGTGAATATCTGTAGCTGCATATCCAATAAAGAGATTAAAATGGAGCAGTTATGAATATTACAGTAATCTGAAAGAATCCAGAAATGAGAGGGAAAATTGCATGAGAAAACTAGAAAGCCAATAGCAAGACACTAAAAATAAAATAAACTATATCAATTACTAAATTAATTGTAAAAGGTGTTATAGGTATAAAAGGCACGTATGTATATGTAGTTATAATTAAAACTAAAGGCAGTGACTGAGAGTTGCAAGTAAAAGATATCAGAACCCATAGTTTGCTGTCTAAAATAGGCATTTTAAGCGCAGTGTCTGAGATACCTTAAAATTGTTGCTCTTGTTCAGTTGTCCAGGTGTGTCCAGCTCTTTGTCCATGGACGGCAGCAGGCCAGGCCTCCCTGTCCCTCACCATCTCCTGAAGTGTGCCCAAGTTTATGCTCATTGCATCAGCAATGCCCTCAAGCCATCTTATTCTCTGACACCCTCTTCTCCTTCTGCCCTCAGTCTTTCCCAGCATCAGGGAATTTTCCAATGAGTCAGCTGTTTGCATCAGTTCACTTCAGTTCAGTCACTCAGTCGTGTCCTACGCTTTGCAACCCCATGAATCGCAGCACGCCAGGCCTCCCTGTCTATCACCAACTCCCAGAGTTCACTCAAACTCATGTCCATCGAGTTGGTGATGCCATCCAGCCATCTCATCCTCTGTCATCCACTTCTCCTCCTGCCCCCAATCCCTCCCAGCATCCGAGTCTTTTCCAATGAGTCAACTCTTCACATGAGGTGGCCAAAGTACTGGAGTTTCAGCTTTAGCATCATTCCCTCCAATGAACACCCAGGGCTGATCTCCTTTAGAATGGACTGGTTGGATCTCCTTGCAGTCCAAGGGACTCTCAAGAGTCTTCTCCAACTCCACAGTTCAAAAACATCAATTCTTCGGTGCTCAGCTTTGTTCACAGTCCAACTCTCACATCCATACATGACCACAGGAAAAACCATAGCCTTGACTAGACGAACCTTTGTTGGCAAAGTAATGTCTCTGCTTTTGAATATGCTATCTAGGTTGGTCATAACTTTCCTTCCAAGGAGTAAGCGTCTCTTAATTTCATGCCTGCAGTCACCATCTGCAGTGATTNTCCCTGTCCATCACCAACTCCCAGAGTTCACTCAAACTCATGTCCATCGAGTTGGTGATGCCATCCAGCCATCTCATCCTCTGTCATCCACTTCTCCTCCTGCCCCCAATCCCTCCCAGCATCCGAGTCTTTTCCAATGAGTCAACTCTTCACATGAGGTGGCCAAAGTACTGGAGTTTCAGCTTTAGCATCATTCCCTCCGATGAACACCCAGGGCTGATCTCCTTTAGAATGGACTGGTTGGATCTCCTTGCAGTCCAAGGGACTCTCAAGAGTCTTCTCCAACTCCACAGTTCAAAAACATCAATTCTTCGGTGCTCAGCTTTGTTCACAGTCCAACTCTCACATCCATACATGACCACAGGAAAAACCATAGCCTTGACTAGACGAACCTTTGTTGGCAAAGTAATGTCTCTGCTTTTGAATATGCTATCTAGGTTGGTCATAACTTTCCTTCCAAGGAGTAAGCGTCTCTTAATTTCATGCCTGCAGTCACCATCTGCAGTGATTCTGGAGCCCAAGAAAATAAAGTCTGACACTGTTTCCCTTGTTTCCCCACCTATTTCCCATCAAGTGATGGCTGTTTGCCTCAGATGGCCAAAATACTGGAGTTTCAACGTCAGTCCTTCCGACAAGTATTCAGAGTTGATTTCCCTGAAGGTTGACTGGTTTGTTCTCCTTGGTGTCCAAGGGACTCTCAGGAGTCTTCTCCAGCCCCACAGCTCAAAGGCATCAGCTCTTTGGTGCTCTGCCTTCCTTACGGTCCAGCTCTGACAGCTGTGTGTGACCACCGGGAAGACCACAGCCCTGACTACACGCACCTTCGTCAGCAGAGTAATGTCCCTGCTTTCCAACACACGGTCTAGGTTCGTCATCACTTTCCTGCCGAGAAGCAATCATCCGATTTCATGGCTGCAGTCACCATCCACAGTGATTTCAGAGTCCAAGAAGAGGAAATCTGTCACTACTTCCGACTTTTCCCTTTCTACTTGCCATGAAGTAATAGGGCCAGATCCCATGATCTTAGTTGTTGGTGTTTCTTTTAATATTCAATTTTAAGCCAGATATTCCTGCTTGTAACTCATCTAGCCCAGCATTTCTCATGAAGTGCTCAGCGTATAAGTTAAATGAACAGGGCGACAGTGGACAGCCTATAGTATTTCTTTTCTAAGATTACTAAGATTAACATAAAATTATGAACATAACCTGTCACTGTGACCGTGTTTAATACTAGGAGAAACTTGACTGGAAGTCAAGAATTATTACCAGAGGTAAAGAGGAGTGCTCTACAATAATAAAGTCACCAAAGTATCTCATAGGCAGAGCGGTTATAAATGGACTGGGCCTGTTAGCGAGCTTCAGGTACAGGAAGCAAGCAGCAGCAGGACCCACGGGGACTGCAGTTCATAATCATAGATGCTTCTCAGTACTCTTCACTCAACATTGTAGAGAATCTCTAGACAGACTACCAGTAACTATGTAGAGAAACTGTTTTCTGTCTAGCTTTAAGTGACAAATTAAGGACGTTATATCTGATGAAATCAGAGTACACATTCTTCTTAAACGTGCACAAAATGTCATCAAGATAAAGCATATATTTGGCCATAACGTAAAGTATTGACAATAAAATACCTAGAATATTCTCATTTACATATTAGACAAGGAAGAAATCACAGAAGAAAACAGGAAATATTTCAAATAAATGATCATGAAAATGCAGCATGTCAAAATACTTGAGATTCAACTTGAGCAGTGTGTAGAGGGAAATCCAAATAATCTAATCTAATTTACTTTAATCCTATATTAAAGTGTTTATGTTAGAGAAGAATCCTATATTAGAGTGTTTATGCTTGTGTTATGCGTATTTTTGAAAAGGTGAAAGAGGAGGTCAAAGAGTAAGAAGATAATCAGAAATGTAAGCACAAAAATTACTAAAATAGGCAACAAAAATATAAAACAGAATTCGCAAAGGGAAAGGTTGTTTTTATTAATTATCATTAAAATAAAAAACATTTAACAAGATAGGTAGAGATATATGTAGTGATAATAAATTAAAGTATTATAAATTAAAGGAGAGATACACTACAACATTCAAAAGATAATGTGATAAATAATTGGTGCTTGAATTTTACAACTCGGAAAGCATGGAGATATCTCTTTTGCAACATAATTTGCTTAAACAGATTCAAGAAAAAATAATAAAAATGGCCATGTATATAAATGAAATTCACTATATAAATAAACAAAAATCCCCCCAATAGAATTCCAGATTCAAATGTTTTTCTCAGAATTTTTTGACCATTTAAGTAAGATGTAACATATATATTACTATTAATATTTTTACAAAGAAGTGGAAGAAACTTACAAAGAAGCTATTAATATAGCTTCAATGGAAAAAATACAATTCTACTTGTAGACATTATTGCAAGCATTATAAAAATCCTAAAGACTGCACATACATGTTGCTTGAACTAATGAGTAAATTAGAATAATTCAGACTTAGAAGAGTAAATTAGAATGCAAGGTCAACATGTAAAGATTACTAGCTTTTTTTTCTTGTACCAGCAGTGAACACTCNAAATTTGACACTTTTAATGTGTGAGTGCCTCCCAAACCAATCATTTCCATGCGTTTGAAATGAGAGTCTCACCAAACTTTCGTGGAAATTTGACTAGTTGATATAAAAAACTTGTGTGAAAGTGCAAATGACTATTGTTAGGAAACAAAACAACAACAACAAAACGACGTCATGAATGTAAACAGCATTGTTACCTGAGTAAATTGAAGTTTGTCCTCGAATTTAACGGACTGGTGTATTGTGTATACAAAAGGAAACCCTCTAAAAAAGTAATAGTATTAACTAGAAGTTAAGAAAGATTGAAGGCCAAAGGAGAAGGGGACAACAGAGGATGAGATGGTTGGATGACATCACTGACGCGATGGACGTGAGTTTGAGCAAGCTCCGGGAGTTGGTGACGGACAGGGAGGCCTGGCGTGCTGCAGTCCAAGGGGTTGCAAAGAGTTGGACATGACTGTGCAACTGAATTGAAGTGAATAAAGTTGAGCTTATAGCTATTCTATGATCCATCAATTCCTCCCTATACATTAAAAAAAAATTAGATCATAGCATCATGTCCCATCAATTAATGACAAATAGAAGGGGAAAACAGTGGAAGCAGTGACAGATTGTATTTTCTTGGGCTCCCGGAGCTCACTCAAGCTCATTGTCCAGCGAGTCGGTGATGCCCTCCACTCATCTCATCTTCTGTCGTCCCCTTCTCCTCCTGCCTTCAGTCTTTCCCAGCATCAGGGTTTTTTCCAATGAGTCAGCTCTTTGCATCAGGTGGCCAAAGGATTGGAGCTTCAGCTTCAGCATCAGTCCTTCCAATGACTATTCAGGACTGATTTCTTTTAGGATGGACTGGTTGGATCTCCTTGTTGTCCAAGGAGTTATAAAACCCATTTAATTGTACACTTATGAGAGCCTCGTTTACTCTGTGCAAATTTCACCTCAGTGAATGAATGAATTTAATTACTTCTCCATTCTTTCCATAATCTAGAGCTGTATATAAAATACATACACACTACTTCACACTATCTAGTTCTTATATGATAAAAAAAATGATACCTAAATGAGTATTTTTCCTGTATTTCAAATTGTTTTCCTTATTTTCTACATCACTTGCCAGTGAAGCTTGGTGAGAAGTTAATTAGCATTTTTTATGTACTCTTTATTAATAGAAATTATTCTCTTTGTGCCACTTACCTTTTTAAAATGTGAATTCTACTTGGCTTTAATATTGTTACTCCGTTTGCTGCGTGTTAAGCTGCTTCAGCCATGTCCTATTCTTTGTGACCCCATGGACTCTAGACTGCCAGGCTCCCCTGTCCCTGGAATTCTCCAGGCAAGCATACTGGAGTGGGTTGCCATTTCTTCCTTTAGGGGATCTTCCTGACCCAAGGATCGAACCTTCATCTCTTAAATCTCCTGCATTGACAGTGGGTTCTTTACCACTAGCACCACCGGGGGGGCTTGCTCTGTTTGCTAATGCACTTCTTAACTCTTTATTTCTAATTCTTCCACATTTTTTAGTTTTAGGGTTGTCTCTTGTAAACAGGTTTTGCTTGAGCTTACTTTATTTTATAATTTGGTTGATCATTTTGCATTTGTTTTCATTACTGTTCATTTGAATTATTATCTTCTATTGTGATTTATTTTTATTAGATGCTTTTTTTTTTTGCTATTTTGGCTTCTACTGGTTTCAAAGGTACAATCCTAACTATTAAACCAAAATATATTTACAAGTTAATTTTTTTCCTATCAACATTAAGCGTAAAATAATCTTTACTGTTCTTCTAACACAGAAGACCCCTGTGTCTTCTCACTTGCTGACCCTGTTTTCTTCCATTCATGTAATATTAGACTCAGTTATTTCAATCAATGAATTTTATTTATATTTCGATTATTCTTTTCACGCCTTTATTTGGTGTCTATGGATTATGATTTTGAATAGTATACCTTTTTGCTTTTGAAAAAGTTGGAATCTAAGCCTGTGTTTCGCAACCTCTGGATTTAAAAAGTGGTAAAATTAACAGCGTAGATGCTGTCGCTCATGCAGACCAAACTTCCAGGGCATTGAATCCATATCTCAAATAATATTAGACTATTTTTCAAGAGTGATTAAACAAGTCAAACTGCGTGTAACTTTTATTTTAGGAGAAAACATGCGCTTGCCAGAGTTACTTATTTCCAAAAAATATAAATTGTCCAGAAGTTCAGGCCCTATACATGCAATGCACCAACAGGAAGTTCCAGGGGCAAAGGCTGGTGTCCTGGGTGGATCTTGTTCTCCCAAATGTGCACGTGCCCCAGACACGCAGCAGACACATCACCGCCACAGACCCCCTGTGACTACCAGCTGCGCGGCTTGGAGAAGCCTGGTCACTCACAGGCAGGTATAAGAAGATGCCGAAGAGGACGCTGTGTGCGAGGAGAGCGGAGGGGCTCCACTGAAGAGGCTGACAGCTTAAGAAAGCTCCTCCGCGTGTCTGGTGCTTCTCAGATGGACGCTGAGGATGAACACCCAGCTGCTCGTCTCACCTCAGCGTCACAAATACAGGAACTGATTGCACTCTGGGTCTTACATTTTGTTGTTGATTTCATCCCATGTAGATGCGACGTGGCCAATTACACCAGAAACAATAGTTTTCTCCTATTTCCTGTACAGAGAGAAAAATCTGGCTACCTGTATCGAAGTCTTCGGGTCCCTCTCTTGTATCTGGTGGAATGTGGGGGGTGGCTCCAGATCTCCTATAAGAGGAATTACACATGAATCACATGTTTGCCAACAGAGCTAATATACTAAGTATAGTCTTGTCTATGGATAAAATAAATCACTGTGTATATATCATTAATAAAGACATCTGAAACCTCTCACATTATGTCAAATTACCAGAATTAAGCCGCTTGAGAGAGGGAGGGTGAGCCAATCAAATTTGAATATGCTAAGTGATCATTAGAGCTGGGTGTGATAATTGAAATTTGCTTTGCAGTAATTTCATTAAAAATTCATAACTATGCTGGCCTTTCCTTCCCTCGCTCTGTCACAGTGAGGAGCTTAACCCTGTCGGTAAACGATGCTTCCGATGTGTACACACTGCTGACGACAAAGCTGAAAGCAAGAGGCAAGGGGCAAATGTTAGACAAAGACGGAAAGAATATTAGCCAGAATGCTTTCTTTGGCTCCTGAGTTTCCATTCTTTCCAGAGGAGCGTGTGCCTTCCTAACATTCAGTGTTAAACTCCTGGAGAAGTTATTTTTAAAATTTTTAATCTCATAATTCCCTATAAAATGCCTTGTTTAATACTAAACACTTGTAATTATCCTAGACAGATTAATTATATAAATTATTTAATCTCTTCTAATGATACATTCATTATCTATTAAATTATTATTTTAAAAAAACGCATGTAGGAGAAAATAATTGCCATTAATGCCTTGTCCTCTGGAAGTTGTTAAGGGAAATTTGAGTGACAGACACGCCTTGTAAAAGCTCCCAGTGTATATCCATTTATACAGGAGGTCTATGGTATGCTCTTTCAGAAAGGCGCCTGATGTCATCTTGTGGTCATAATCAATTCGTGAGTTCATTTCCCAAAACTTTGTGTGTTGATTCTGAGAAATGAATTACGGTTTGAACTCTTCAAAATCCTGGGCTTTCTGTTAGAAAGCATGCATGCCTGCTCAGCTGCTTCAGTCCTGTTCAAATCTTAGTGACACGTTGGACTGCAGCCTACCAGGCTCCTCTCTCCATGGGATCATCCAGGCAAGAAAACTGGAGTGGGATGCCATCCCCTCCTCCAGAGGCTCTTTCCCACCCAAGGATTGAACTCAGCTCTCCTGCAATGAAGGTGAATTCTTTACCGTTGAGCCAGCAGGGAAGACCTTGTGTTAGAATTTAGGCTTCCCTGGTGGCTCAGACGATAAAGCGTCTTCCTGCAGTGCGGGAGACCTGGGTTCGATTCCTGGGTCAGGAAGATCCACTGGAGAAGGAAATGGCAATCCACTCCAGCACTCTTGCCTGGAAAGTCCCAAGGACAGAGGAGCCTAATAGGCTACAGTCCATGGGGTCGCAAAGAGTCAGACATGACTGTGTTAGAATAGGCCAGTTAAATTTAAACTGTATTTTGATAAATATATTTTCCTTTAAAAAATAGGTCCTGTGTACTTGAAGGAAAATTTAGCCATGTATTTTTAATTCATTTAAGGTTAGCTTACCAAAATATCTATTTGTAAGAAATCTTAGAAATTCAAGAAAGCATATGAATTTGATTTGCCAGCCATTTGAAACTTTCATCTCAAGAAAGGATATCTATTTGTTGAGACCAAACCAGTTAGAATATCTCATGGTTGGGATTTCCATAAATCTTTCACTTGGAAATGTTTTAATACATCCTGAAATTTTTAATATTCATGATCATTCTCATCTTAAGACTTTCAAAGTTAGAGTCTAGATTTTATAACCATATAGTGTACTAGATATCAGTCTGTTCAAATCACCCAAGATACATATCTTGACAACAATGATGTATTAAAGGAACAATCTTATAATTATGTACCATGGCAAGAAGAGTGGTATCCAATTCTACATTTCTTAAATAGGCTTTGAAATATTAAAGGATTCAATGCTGCTGCTAAGTCGCTTCAGTCNTACATATCTTGACAACAATGATGTATTAAAGGAACAATCTTATAATTATGTACCATGGCAAGAAGAGTGGTATCCAATTCTACATTTCTTAAATAGGCTTTGAAATATTAAAGGATTCAATGCTGCTGCTAAGTCGCTTCAGTCATGTCCAACTCTGTGCGACCCCATAGAAGGCAGCCCACCTGGATTCTCCAGGCAAGAACACTGGAGTGGGTTGCCATTTCCTTCTCCAAAAGTATTCAGTAGGTTGATGCTATTCATGAAATAATGCTTCATATCATACCCCTGATTACCCTGTTTAGCTAGCAAAGAATAAAAAGAAATATATTTGGCCCAAATCTGGATTCTACTAATTCACTTTGGCTTCATACGCACTCACATAAAGGTATATTTGAACAACTGATATCTAAGGGAGGACCTAAGTGGAGACATACTACATTGGATCATAGACTTTACTTCCTAAACAGACATCAGGAAGCAAACCATCTTCAGAATTTTCAAGGAGTTAGAGCCAAAAACATCCAATATTCACCCAGCAAAAATTAAACATAGACTCTCATACTGTTTATTTACTTCATTTATTTTTCAACTTCTATAAATCTCGGGGAAATGTGCAGAAACCTGCAAATGGGGAAAGCATCATTCTATGGGTTACTTCCTGAGGGGCACCATGTAAAACGAGCTGGAAGAAAATCAAATTACTCTCCAACAACCATAGTTAATGTAATTTTGCAGGACCTAGAAAAAGTCTTCAGTGCCAAGTATGGACTTGGCGGACTCTCATGCAATCATCTGCTCTTCTTGTAATACTCCACCTTCATGGAGGACTTAAATATTGATTAACACCTTTCTTCATCCGTTCTTTTCAGTTCAGTCACTCAGTTGTGTCCAACTCTTTGCAGGCCCATGGACCGCAGCATACCAGGCCTCCCTGTCCATCACCAACTCCCTGAATTTACCCAAACTCATGTCCATTGAGTCGGTGATGCCATCCAACCATCTCATCCTCTGTCGTTCCCTTCTCCTCCTGCCCTCAATCTTTCCCAGCATCAGGGTCTTTTCAAATGAGTCAACTTTTCACATCAGGTAGCCAAAGTATTAGTGCTTCAACTTCAGCATCAGTCCTTCCAATGAACACTCAGGATTGATTTCCTTTAGGATGGACTGGTTGGATCTCCTTGCAGTCCAAGGGACTCTCAAGAGTGTTCTCCAACACCACAGTTCAAAAGCATCCATTCTTTGGCACTCAGCTTTCTTTATAGTCCAACTCTCACATCCATATTTGACTACTGGAAAACCATAGCCTTGACTAGATGGGCCTTTGTTGGCAAAGTAACGTCTCTGCTTTTTAACATTCTCCTCCTCCAAATCCACTGGTCCTTGTTCTCAGAGCTCCTAGATTCCCTCCTCTCTGCTCTCGCACCACGGAGGCTCTCTGACCATGGGTACCACCTGTGCTGAGCGTGTACCACTCTCTCAGTTCCTTTTGGTTCCTATGATGTCTAGCATCATTGGTAACAAGAGAACTACTCCATCGACATGCTCAAGGTGCCCAGCCCAGGTCCTTGAGCTCTGATCCATATTCAGAGCATCCTTAGTCATTCTGTATCAGCATCTCTTGTCCAGCAATAGTTCCAAACACACAAGGGGCTGTTTTCTCGTTAAGAAAATTAGGACCACCTGGGAGAAGAGATTTGTCCATCCGTTAATCTTCATCTGCACTTACTTTTCCTTCAATCAGCTTTTACACTGTCAGTGATTCTTCTACTCCATTATAACAAGGATACTTGGTCCTGACGTTATCAGTCTGTAGAGCTCTCTTCAATGCAAACCCCTCAAGTGAATCATGAGCCCCTCAGAAAGGTTCATTATGTCTTACTCATCTTTGTATTCCCTCAGGGCAAAGCAGTGATGACCCCAATGTTTTTCTAATCATGCATTATGAGGACAAAAGTTTGATATTTAGTGAATGAATGAAGTCAGGGCTTCTTGAGGTCAAGGGAATATTGATGCTCTTTGAGTGATTCATTTCACCTGGTGTGATGCTTATGCTTCAGGATCTATTATTGAACACTAATGGCTGTATTTCAAGAGTTAATGCCATTTTTGAAACAATTATGTTCATTCATTTACAGCCACACCTGAGTTTCCTTTCTCCAGATCACAGGCTGCATGTTGGACTGCTCACTCTCAAAGTCCTCTGAGGCTTCCCATTGTTCTACTTCAACAGAGGTCTGCCTCAGCTTTCTAGAACATCCTGCTCTCTCTGGAGTTTCTTCTCTCTCTCTTTTCTTCTCTCTAGAGTTTCTTTCTGGGCTCTCTGTTCAAACCTCTTGATCAATTCCCTGAAGTTGTCTCAAATTCATACCCTGGCTTCAATTTCTCCTCTGACTGTACCTGCTAAAAGTTCCTCTAACTGAATGAGCAGAAAATCTCTAGCTCTCAGTCTATCAAATATGAGCTACGATTCTGCTTGTAAAATCACGCCGTCTGCTCAGTGTCCCATCTTGGTTAGTGATGTCCCACCATTGAAGATAATGTACTCTGTTTCTTTCTTATATTCTGCAAAAGGTCCAGAAGACTCTGCCTTTCAGAAGACATATACCCACTGACTCTGCCGTGCTAGTTCAGGCCTGGTATGTAAACACTCCCGCAACCTGCGTTTTGCCCTCTCACTGTTCCAGGGGTGGGGCACTCTGGTGTTCCTGGTGTGTGCCAGTTATTAGCTTGTGCTTGTCTTTCTGCCTCAAACTCACTTCTCTTCTTTTTGTCTAATTTTCTTTCACTATTCAGATCAAAGCCTGCATCACCCAAAAAGTCTGTGATAGTTGGCCTCAATGCACACACAGACACAACTCATCTCTATTGTAAGAACATCTACACAGTCTTTCCTTTCTAATTAATTTCACAGTCAACGAGGTGACTTTGATCCCAGCTGGCACAGGTATGGGACTGTGAGTTCTAACCCCGCTAAAGTCAAGGAAAAATCAGGGAGACTGGTCACTCTGTAATGAACTAATTATTTTGTCCATAAAACGCTAACATATTGAACAGATTTTGTTTTCTTTGAAGTTGCTTCTATTGGATACTAAATTAATGTCAAAAGTGGAATGATTGTTTTAATCTACTGCCAATATCTTGTAAATGAAGCTATGCTAATTTTAGAATTCAATGTTATTTTAAAGTTTTATAATAGCCTCGCAAATAGTTTTCCAAAGACTCAACATGCTCTGTGGATAGTCTACTTGGCTTTCCATTTTCCAGTCAGTTTTGCTCCTATTTGGTGACTCCACAATGATTCCAAAGTTTTCTTATTCCTCTGGCCGAAGAGGATAGAATTTAGACCCCCTGACCATCAGTGGTACATCAAGATTTGCTCATGAGTTTTGGAAGCCTCATCAGACCATTTGTGAAGCGGTGGCTTAGTTTTCCGGGAAAGTGTCAAATAGTGTATGAAGTAAGGGAACACACAGGGAGAAAGCCGTGCAGCCTGGCAATCAAGGCTGCAGGTGAGCCTCCTGGAGACTTGGGCCTGAGTCCTCAGGGCCCGAGTCAACTCCAGAATGCCCGAGTCTGCTGTGTCATGCAAGGTCATGAATGATGCTGTCTGTCCTTCAATTGCCAGCACGGGTACGCTGTTGCTCATACCGGATGCTGACTAGATTCACCATCAGGAGAATGAAATCCTCAATAATCTTGCGTGTGTTTGCGTGAAGGGTGCAATGAAGGCTAATGCTAATGCCTATGAAGGATAGCTGGGAGGACCCTGCCCTTGAGAGGGGTCAGCGAACGAGGGCTCTTTTCAGTAACAAGCTCGTCATCTGCCACCTGGTCTTCCATAGACCCGGCGGGCAGAAAGGCTCCAGAAGCAGTTTTTAGATGTCTCCATTAAATACTGTATATTTGAGTTATTTTTCAGTTTGGACAATTTCAACTTAGAGCTGAGTTCTAAATGTATACACATAAGAGCACTATGTGTGTAAGATATAGTCTATCCATAAATTATATCAAGAACACGAAACCAATACACATCATACAATAATTTTCAAACTATTCCTCTCTTAGTTTATAATCTATGCTATCCAAATACACAGATTTTGTTTGATTTTGTTTTTATTTATTTAAAAATGCTTAGTGAAAGTTGTATCTATTAACATTTAAGATATATAACATCATGATTTAATACACAGATACGTAGTGAACAAACACATAAATTTCAGGCAATATTAGTCTGGGTAATACTTAATTAACATCTTCAAACTCCAACAAGTCTTCCCCTGATAGTTTATACAGAGCGCTCTGCATTTGTGAAGTTGAAAATGATTGAAGTTGCCCTAATAAATCAGAATTTAAAGGATTACTGTGTTCTACTCTTGACATGACTGATCCTTTGTCTATAGGTTTAAGCTGAGTGAATGGGTGATCCAGGAAGTCTCTGGAGCTTCATGTTAGAAAAAGCCGAGAGACTCAGGAGAGAGAACCGAACTCTCTCCAGGCCATTTTTTAATTTTATATTTTGGCGTGCCATGCAGTGTGTGAAATCTTAGTTCCCCTCCCAGGGAGGGAACCTGTGCCTCCTGCCCTGGAAGCACAGAGTCTTAACCACCAGGGAAGCCCCTCTCCAGGGCCATTAGTGACTCACACGCAGATGCAGGGTTGCTAATTGTTCTGTATATCATGCGTTTAACAATCAGTCCCTTCCTTGGGTGTCACTTGGGCCCTGTTTACATTGCTATTGTTCTTTTTATTTGCATCATTGTTGCTCTGTTTCTTTTATTCGTATATCTTTAATTGAAGGATAGCTGCTTTACAGCACTGCTTTGGTTTCCACCAAACATCAGCATGGATCAGTCATAGCCTTACCCACGTCCCTTCCCTCGTGAACATCCCCCCCCTTCCCTCCCCATCCCATCCCTCTAGGTTGAGTTCTTAAGNATTGTTGCTCTGTTTCTTTTATTCGTATATCTTTAATTGAAGGATAGCTGCTTTACAGCACTGCTTTGGTTTCCACCAAACATCAGCATGGATCAGTCATAGCCTTACCCACGTCCCTTCCCTCGTGAACATCCCCCCCCTTCCCTCCCCATCCCATCCCTCTAGGTTGAGTTCTTAAGATTTGTTTTTCTTTCCTTTTGACTTTGTAAGGACATTGGAAGGACTGATGCTGAAGCTGAAACTCCAATCCTTTGGTCACCTGATGTAAAGAACTGACTCATTAGAAAAGACCCCGATGCTGCGAAAGATTGAAGGCAGGAGAAGGGGATGACAGACGATGAGAGGGTTGGATGGCATCACCGACTCAATGGATGTGAATTTGGGCAAGCCCTGGGGGTTGGTGATGGACAGGGAGGCCTGGCGTGCTGCAGTCCATGGGGTCGTGAAGAGTCGAACATGGCTAAATAACTGAACTGAACCGATTGACTCTCTAGTTGCACACATGGGCTCCAGAGTGCTTGGGCTTGGTAGCTGTGGTGCTCTGGCTTAGTTGCTCTGTATCACGGGGGACCTTAGCTCACTGACCAGGGATTGAACATAGGCCTCCTCCATTGTGAGGTGGATTCTTACCCTCTGGACCACCAGGAAAGTCCCTGAGATTTGTTTGCAATTTTTTTTCTTTTTCTTTAGGTTATTTTGCTTTTTTAATAAGCCAGACTGCTGTCTGCACTGCTTGTCATTTCCACAAAAGGCAAATATTTTTTTTGAGTCATCATTTGGGAAAGCTGTTATCTGGCTTTACTGGTTTATAACAAGCATGGATACGAATCTTACACCTTGAATGGAGATAATTCACCTTACTGCCACCTGGGAGGAAAGACCTCCTTTCTGAATGCTTGCCTTTTATGATGATGAACAGGTTCACAAAGACAGCTGATGGGAGGAGAATGGTCCATACCTGTCTGTCTCGGATACACCGGTGGAGTGTGTGGGCTGGTTCCTGAGGCTCTGGAGGATGGGAAGAGAGAGAGGAAGACCAGGGGGGAGAGAGGGCAGAGGAACTGCAGAGATAAACACCAGATTTCTTGGCAAAATATAGTGGTTTGGGTTATGTCAAGACTGGAGAGGATAATAGTTCGTTAATGTCATGCATATCAAGAATGTTAATTTAAAAAAAATAGGTACAAAAGGAAACATTGAAATACTGAATCTCGATGCAAACATTGGTGGTAACTCACAGAAGATGAGGACAATAGACTCACCTTGGAGGCGGCTCCCACCAGGCAGGAGCAGGTGTGAGCTCAGCGTCAGGGTGGAAGAGCAGAAGGTGTAATTTAGATGATGTAGAAGAGGAATTGGGGGGAGAATTTGTTGCTCAGGCAGGTGGCCCTCACAGTTGCACTTTCACGCCTGAACAACAATGAAAATTTGCTTCTTTTTTCCAGTGAGACCCATGCCTCCCCCTCCCCCTCCCCCGAGGGGAGACAGTGGGTGCTTAACTGCCTGGCGGCTCCCTGGCACTCACGGCGCCTTCTGTACAGGCAATGTTTGAGGCTGTATCCTGGAGATGCTATGCTCCCAGGGGGAAGGAAAGTTAAGGTTCTTTTAGAGCGTNTCCCCCTCCCCCGAGGGGGGACAGCGGGTGCTTAACTGCCTGGCGGCTCCCTGGCACTCACGGCGCCTTCTGTACAGGCAATGTTTGAGGCTGTATCCTGGAGATGCTATGCTCCCAGGGGGAAGGAAAGTTAAGGTTCTTTTAGAGCGTCTTGTTTCCAATTTTGGAAAAGCCGTCAGCAGTAGCTTCCATGTATACGATGTAGTGTAAGTTGCAACAAGATCATAATCACATCCAATATGGGAGCCAGTGGGCATGAGTTTGCGTAAACTTGGGGAGTTGGCGATGGACAGGGAGGCCTGGTGTGCTGCAGTCCATGGAGTTGCAAACAGCCGGACATGACTGGGCGACTGAACTGAACTGAACTGATAGGGGTCCTGCGTCCTGGTCCTTTACGGAGCGTGAAGCCTTATGTCCCTACCCCACAGCAGTTTTGAGGGTCCCCATCAATACATCATGAAGCTGGTGAATAAGACAATGTNTGTGCTGCAGTCCATGGAGTTGCAAACAGCCGGACATGACTGGGCGACTGAACTGAACTGAACTGATAGGGGTCCTGCGTCCTGGTCCTTTATGGAGCGTGAAGCCTTATGTCCCTACCCCACAGCAGTTTTGAGGGTCCCCATCAATACATCATGAAGCTGGTGAATAAGACAATGTTCCTACTCTCAAGATGCTCGGGTAGTTGCTGACACCAGCCAGATAAATATGGCTGGCAGAGGAGAGGTACATCCCGTAATTCAGAACAGGCCTTTCTGCTCCGCTCAGTGTCCACCCACCCTCAACCCCTTTCTCTGTCTCTCCCTCCTGGTGAGAGTTCACCAGGGCGTCTGCTGTGCCCCAGCTGGGACGAAGCGTGGTCCTGGGGCGGCAACGCTATGGGGCATTGTACCTCCGACTTACACTGTGTCGGGTGACCAGCAGGGAACTGGGCAAGACTTACTTCCTCACCAATTCTCCCACCCCCAAAGTCTTCTCCTATTTTTTTGTTTTTAATTTGTATAATTGGTGGCATAAGTGTCCATTTTTCCCCTTCCAAGCATCCTGTGGCAATCAAATGACAGGCCATCCTGAAAACACCTAGGACGCAGATGCAAGCAGAAGGATCAAAGCGCGAAAAGGACTGGGGCTTCCCCACAGGCACGGTGATCTTCACAAAGGACATTTCAGCTCTAAAGAATAACACGCACCTCAAAGCGTTGCAGTGTGGGTTAATCCGGTCCGATCATGTAAGAATTTAGTGTGGTGCCTGGCCCAATCACTGCGTGACTGCTGACTGTGACTCCTCTCTGGCTTCCCTCGCGGCTCGGTGCTAAAGAATCCCCCTGCTCAAGCAGGAGCCACCAGAGCGTGGGCTTGATCCCCGGGTTGGGAAGATCCCCTGGAGAAGGAGTGACAGCCCGCTCCAGTATTCTTGCCCGGAGCACCCCATGGAGCGAGGAGTCTGGAAGGCTATAGTCCATGGGGTCGCGAAGAGTCGGACACAACGGAGCACATACTGTTTTCCTTATTTATCCATGTGATTTTCTTATTTCCAAATAAGCTAAAATTTTACCTGCTAACGCAGCCCCTGGATAACAGAGCCAACTATAATCAAATCTGAAAGAAAAAAAATGGAATTCAATGCGCTATTGCTTTTCTTCTTTGCTTATTCCAAAGCCATTTTGTCATAATAAATGTCCCCTTAGAATATTTTTTTTTTTTTTTTTTTACTTTCAGCGATAATATGCTTTCATTGTGGGAAGTATTTTCAGAACTAGTTCTTACAATTTTTTTCCTACTAGGAGACCTGCTGGTTTTCACTAATTATATCTGCTTATTAAATTTCTTGGAAGATATTTCAATGATCACTATTTCAACTCTACCATACTGATGTTACTACTCCCTTATTTCTGTACTTAGATCTTTTCAAATTTTCTATTAAAAACGCTACAATAAAAATCATCGAATAGAAATCCTCTCCTGATTATTTTCATTGAACACCTTTTCTGTTGTTCAGTCACTCAGTCGTGTCCAACTCTTTGCGACCCCATGGACTGCAGCATGCCAGGCCTCCCTGTCCATCACCAACTCCCAGAGCCTGCTCACATCGAGTGGGTGTCCATCGAGTGGGTGATGCCATCCAACCATCTCATCCTCTGTCGTCCCCTCCTCCTGCATTCGATCTATCCCAGCAACAGGGTCTTTTTCAATGAGTCAGTTTTGTGCATCAGGTGGCCAAAGTATTGGAGCTTCAGCATCAGTCCTTCCAGTGAATATTCAACATTGATTTTCTTTAGGATTGACTGGTTTGATCTCCTTGCAGCCCAAGGGACTCTCAAGAGTCTTCTCCAGCACCACAGGTCAAAAGCATCAATTCTCCAGTGCGCAGCCTTTTTTGTGCTTCAACTCACATATACATGCATGACCACTAGAAAACCCATAGCTTTGATGACAGGAACCTTTGTTTGCAAAATAATGTCTCTGCGTTTTAATATGCCATCTAGGTTTGTCTAGAATATCTTTCTGGAAAAGAAATTACTGCTTTTACTTGTAAATGAAATAAATATATATATATAAATTTTTGGATACATTGTTAAATTGTTTTTAAGAATGATTGTATCAATTGTTACACCAACAATTTCTAAAAGAAATTGCCAAACCCTTCCAGTACTGAGTACTATAATGTTGATACATTATTACTTTGACATGTTGATATTTTATTTTTGTTTTGATTTATTTTATCACTAGCAATATCAAACTAACTTCACGTTTATTACCAGCTTTACTTTCTCTTCTGTAAAATGTATTTTCATTTTATTTCCTCCATTTTACATTGAGATTTTAATGATGATCTTGTAGCTGACTAATAGCTTTTCTATATTAAGGGTGTTTCTTTTGTCATATGTGTTACTGAGATGTCTTCCTAGTTTTCTCTTTGAATTTATTGTTGCTACATACATG
>SJYS01025124.1:340927-355639 GCA_006410695.1 Philantomba maxwellii | reverse complement strand
GAGTGGGGTGCCATTTCCTTCTCCCGGGGATCTTCCAACCCAGGGATTGAGGCTGGCTCTCCTGCATTGCAGGTGAATTCTTTACCGACTTAGCTACAAGGGAAGCCCAATAGCAGCTCTAATCACACCTAAACTTCCGCCCAAATTTCAATTTTAGAAATGCCATTTCATGGATAGGTGTTTCCTGCTAGATGTGGCAGCCTTCAAATATCAGCATCGTTTCTGTTGCTTTCAACATTCAGTTTGAATAAGTATCTCCAAAGAGGGAAAACTGAGCAGAAGAAATGAAAATGTTCACTGATCCCTGAAAACAAGTCATTCCTGATCTTTTCAGCCCACGAAGTTTGAAGGTGGTTGTGGTACACAAGGTTCCGCTCTTCCGGGGAGGTTCAGGAAAGTGACTAGACCTGTGAGTGGGTTATGCTGTTGCTTTGTTCTTCAAATCTGCAACACTGAGGGCCAAGCTTGTCTTCAGCCTATGAGTGAGGCCAGCGGACCAAGCTGAGCAGGATGTGTCTAGCGTCCAGAGTGAGGCGCCTCGGGAAAGTAAAGACAGAGCCCTGTCCTCACCTTCAACTCTGCCCCAGACATGGAAGGTGGAGCTGAAGACGTCTTCTTATTCCTTACAGCTGAGTATCCCACCATGTAAAACGTGCATAGTGGTAATAATCACTATCAGCACTGTCCATAAAGAAAATATATTTACTCTTATGTTAGTACATAATTAATAGCTGCAATTTATGTGTGTATATACATAAACACACACATATCACGTTGAGCTTTTCATAAGAAGCATATCATTTAAATGCAAATTGCTATTACTGTTTTGTAAATAATTCAAGAATGAATAATGCCTGTCATAGGAAAAAAAAAATATATATATAGTTAATGTATTTTGTAACCTGCCATAACTAAGGTGTGTATGTAATTTGTGTTTACATTGGATGGTTCTTTTCCTTATGATTTCTGTTATTAAATACAAACTGTAATTTGGTATGAGATAATTGGATGATAATTTATTTCAGACCACTTGAGTCCTAAAAGTACAGCTAAAGAGACCAGCTGCGGGTTCCAGATGAAACAGCAAACAAGCAATGGGCGGCAGCACGCGCGGAGAGCACCGATGCCCTGCTGCACGCGATCCAGCTCTTGAGAAGAGTATCATGCATGTTTTCCAGATCTCAGCTCTCTGAGGGTATCCTGCCTGGGGTGAGTGCCCCATGACTTTGTGTTCAGGGCAGAAAGCATCAAGCTAGGGGGTCTGAGATCTGTCTCCACTACTGCTGGGCAGATCATGTTATCAGGAGTAGAACTGACCAATAAATCAATCACCGATCAATAAACAAATACAGAGAAACTCGCCGTCAGATTCATTTATAAAGTGCCATATAACTAGCTTGACTGCTCGCCCATGGCAGAAATAAATACCTAGAAGCCATGCTAAAATGGCTGTATTGACAAGGAGATTTAACTCTTATGAAAACCCAGCGGGAAATGCCTGTAGGCCGGTGCCAGGGTTGGTCCTTATTCATCAAACCTGCTTCTTTCGACGGCAGCCCGATGCCGTCGTATTCACTCTGAATCCGCACGGAGATGCCCAGGCCATCGAGCTGCTCCGGGCAGCAATGCGTGCTTTGCACCCTTGCTTATCTTCCCGTAAGAAGACCGCCCCCAGGCAGGGTTCTCAGGCGCCTGCCAAGCTCGTTCTGGGGAGAATGTGAGCATCTCTGGAGGATTAAATAATTGTTTCTCGAAAGACTCAGACACATGCACGCACACATCTCAGAGACTCAGGTACGCCTCGGGACACCCCACCATCACCGACGGCCGTCAACATTCTGCACCCCGGGTGGCGGATCATCATGGTCAGCGCCTGAGCAGGGGCCCCTGAGACCCAGCACCCAGGGCCCGAAGCCCGCCCAGCCTCCTCCAGGGCCCTAAGCACAGTCGTGATGCTGCGACAGCAAGCAAGCCTGCCCCTGCGCGGACGCAGCCCGCCGGGACTCGCGGTTGGGTTAGCTCCCCTTGAGTCCTAGGATCCCTTCAATTTCAGGGGCGGAAACCAACACGGAGGTTAGGGGACAAGGTCAAGGTCACTGAGGGCATCCTGCAGCTGACTCTGGGGCACATAAAGGGTAAGTGTGAAAGTGAAAGTCGCTCTGTTGTGTCCCACTCTTTGCGACCCCATGGAGTGTGCAGTCCATGGCATTCTCCAGGCCAGAATACTGGAGCGGGTAGCTGTTCCCTTCTCCAAGGGATCTTCCTCACCCTGGCATCGAACCCGGGTCTCCTGCATTGCAGGCGGATTGTTTACCATCTGAGCCATCAGGGAAGCCCAAGAATACTGGAGTGGGTAGCCTATCTCTTCTCCAGGGGATCCTCCTGACCCAGGAATCAAAGCCAGGTCTCCTGCATTGCAGGCAGATTCTTTACCAGCTGAGCCACAAGGGAAGGATCACACAATGATTTCTTGAAAGAGGAACTCTGTTACGAATTCAGTGGATTCATCATAGTTTTTTAACGAGCCTGGAAAAATACTAAAAACATTGTACAAGTTGTTGATTCAGATAAAAAGCACACTGGCACATAAATACACATACAAAATCCCCCCAGTATAGTAGAAAGTTATTTTTCAACCTTACTTCACCTTTATTTCAGTTGGCAAAGGCAAACAGAGAGATCATACAGGTCAGCCGGTGTCTGAAAATGTATTTCTACCCTTTGCATATGTTTAAGCACCTGAAAAGAGGGTTCACGTGTTTTCAGTGGTTTTATTTTGTAAGTAAAATTTATAATTGAACACCATGAATGAAGATTTCTTAAATACCAGTATATGATCTACTCATTGCCAAGGAAAGGTGTGGACAGTGAGATTTCTAAAGAAAACTTCCTCTAATGACACTGCCAAGGGGTACACACGTGACCAAGCACGTGGGCCTGGAGCACAGGCCAGCGTCGCACGCTCTGGACGAGGGGGCTGAGAGCTGAGACGTTCCTGAGCCAGCGGGCGGCAGTGCAAGCTCCCGGCCCAGGCGCCTGTGTCTCCAAAAATAACGCCAGCTTTCCCTAAGAGGGCACCCTTCCCTGGGAGCATCTGAAGAACAGGGATGCCCCCTCTGCTGGGCCAGCCAGGCACGCGGGGAGGGGATCACACGCGTGTTCTACAAGAACATAGTCCGTCTTTTCATTCTCCGTATGGTTGCTATAGCTTTCGCCTGGAGGAGAGACGGAGCAATGGAGGGTCCAGAGGGGAGAATGGGATTTAGCCTGTGGTCCCCACTGCTGGACCCGTGGGCATTTCGCCAGGCAGCCGCTATGGGGTTTCTCTGGTAGCCACGGGTGACGGGGAGAGAAAGGGCAGCGAGCCTGGTCAGCTGTGAGCTCCAGCGGGAGGTAGACATCCAGGGATCCCTTTCTCCGTCTCACGGCATCTTCCAGGCCAGCAGTGAAGGATACACAGCTTCTGCTCAGAGACAGGCAGTATCTTCTTCTGAGCCCATCCCACAGGCGCGGGGGTGTGCCCATGGGAAGCCGCGAGGGGTGGTCCTGTGCTTCAGGAGGGAGGCCGTGCTCCCTAGCAGTGCTCCTGACGCTGGACGCTGGCTGCTGCTTTGGGGTAGGGGCCCGACAGGGTTAAATGAAGCTGTTCTCCTGTTCTATCCGCCTCTTCCCTCCCCTTTCCACCCCATCCATCTGTTCTAACCTACTGTCTTCCTTTCTAATGCTTGTTTTGATTTTACCTCTTTCCCATCCGTTGGTCTTTAAAATCATTACTAAAACCTCAACCACGGGCAGCACAGACGAAGGCATTTTAATGACTCAGCTCCGGTGTACCCCGAGTGAGGAGGGCTGGGGAGGACGAGCATATCCTGGGACCCTTCCCTGGTCTGTGTTCACCTTTTCTGTCCACGTGGCCTGGATGCTCAGGCCCACAGGTGGGCGGTGCTCTGTCCAGCGGTGTCCAGGAGGGAGGGGTCATTTGATGACCTTAACAGTTCAGCAAGCTGGGCACTTCTGAGAACGCAGCACCTTCAGACCCCTGCTACTTCATAACTGCTTTTCTGATGCCTTTTCCTGCAGGCTGTGTTTTCTATACCTGGTGTGTTGGAGTAGGGTGCGCATCTAATCAAGATGACCGTCTCGATGAAGAGTAAACCATTCTTTGTAAACTGCACACGTGATTGTGTCATCTAGTGAGACAGTTGCCTTTACTACACACTGACCATTGGACCAGTTCTGGGCAAAAATTGACATAAGGGAAGGAAGGGGTGGTGGTGGAATTGTTCACACTGATGGGGAAAGTGTGCCAAATGTGTGGGATTTCTCATGAATTTTGGTATCTCTGCTCACAGCTTTTATGAGTGAATCTCAAGAGAGAGAGAATGGTGTGTCTTATTTCAATGTCCAGGCTGAGAAGTGGTCCAAAATCTATTCCTCAAAATTACATCATGTGCTGTTGTTCAGTCACTTAGTTGTGTCTGATTCTCTGTGACCCCACGGACTGCAGCACACCAGGCTTCCCTGTCCTTCACTATCCTCCTGGAGTTTGCTCACATTCATCTTCATTGTATCAGTGATGGTATCTAACTACCTCATCCTCTGTCATCTCTTTCTCTTCCTGCCGTCAATCTTTCCCAGCATCAGGGTCTTTTCCAGTGAGTCAGTTCTTGGGATCAGGTGGCCAAAGCATTGGAGTTTCAACTTCAGTCCTTCTAATGAATATTCAGGACTGATTTCCTTTAGGATTGACTGGTTTGATCTCCTTGCAGTCCAAGGGACTCTCAGGAGTCTTCTCCAACACCCCAATTAGAAAGCACTAATCCTTTGGCATCCAACCCTCTTGTATTTAAAGGAATGCTGTAATTAAACACAGATATTCAAAGGATAGCAAAATATGACAGGTGACAAAACCAATGTGTCTGTCTTGAGTGGTTGTCCTATGAAATAAGACATCTAGGATCCATATCTGTGATGAGGAACCTTCCAGCAGTGTTTTGAAGTAGAGCTTTCTTCAGCTGAAGGTTGTAACCTCTCTGCAGCCAGGGCTCAGGGTTCGGTCCATCCTGGCGTGAGGTGAGTGGCAGCTTCTCCATGTTCTTAAATGAGTGGCTGAACAAAGCACGGGGGTGTGAAGAGATGCCGCCACCCCATCCTTCCGGAAAAGTGGAGCACAGCGGGATCCGGTGCGAGCGTTTCTCAGACTGTTTCCTGTGCAGCGTTTCCATTAGCTGCTGTCCCACATTTCTCCATCAGAAGCCACACATGTGCTTCTGGTGGTTGTAAACAGATGGGAGGAAGATGAAGATATTTAAAATGATCACAAAACCTCTTCTCTCTCCCAGAAGGCTATGAATAGAGGGGGAAAGCCATTTTTGAATCTTTGATTTAACTCTCTAGAGAAAGGAGGAAAAAAAGTCTCCAAATATTTCCCATTTCCCACATCTTCTTAGAGAAAACTAGTCACACTTCTGCCAACACTGATATTAAATTCAGACTTGTTTCCTTGGCTAAAGCCCCTAGAAACTTCCTCAGGAAATCATTCCCATAGACGCCCCAGCATACAATAAAATGTGGGAAACTCCCCAACATTGCGAACAGCAAGAGTCTTCTAGTTGCTTCCAGGGACAGGCGGGAGGGCTGGTTCAAGGGAAAAACCAACAGGAGAGGAGATGGAGCAGCTGGGGCTCACCCAGAACCCCTGAGCCTGTCTGCACAACTTTTCTTGAGAAGCTAGTGAATTCCACCAACTGCAAGTTAGAACCAGGTCATTGCCAGCTGCTGCGTCCACTGATGATGGCTTCACACCAAAAACTCCAGCCGCCACGCCCAGGGCATATGTGTGAACAGGGTCTCGGTCCCAAGAAGAACAGAACCTCACTACACATGTGGCTTTGGAGGCACTCTTAGCAGGAACAGAGGACCTGCTTCTCATCAGCTTTGTTCTTTTGAGTCTGGGTTCACCTGGGCCCTGAGAAGCAGCAGGTGGGACCTTATGGATTTCACTTTATCCTCTGATGCCCATCACGCCCCTGAGAGTCACGTTCAGGAGGGAAGTAGCCTGACCGCCAGGAGGTGTTGTAGACCAACCAGACGGTCACTGTGTCATCCGGCACTGAGGCTTGGAGAGAGAGACCCAAGTCGGGAGCAGTTAGAACCAAACAGGGGCTTGGATTCACCCCGATCCATAGCCCGGTGCATTCAGGGTCCACACACACCATGCATCTTATCGTTCTCCTATCCAGAGTGAGCAACATTGGACAACTTCCATAAGACAAAAGGCTCTGATGTCACAACCATGACGTCCACAAAGCTCCATCCTGGGTTTCAGCACGGGAAAGGCTGATGACAAACCTGGGAAGTTGCTCATGGTTTTTAACGTGACCTCAGAGGCACGGGTGTCCCTTGCAGGAAGCAGCAGCTCCTCCACAGGTCAGCAGTCACCTCTGACAAACTGGATGCCAGCAAGCGCCTGGCGTGGGCTCTCCCGGTGGCTCAGCAGTAGAGTCCACCTGCAGTGCAGGAGATCTGTGTTCCCTCCCTGGGCCGGGAAGATCCTTGAGGAAGGGAATGGCAACTCAGTCCAGGATTTTTGCCTGGAGAATCCCATGGACAGAGGAGCCTGGTGGGCTCAACCAAGCTCTTGCAAAGAGTCGGACACGACCGAGTGAGTGAACACCCCCCACAACACACGCACGCAACTGCCTGGTACAATCCTGATAAAACTTCAGGCACAGAACTCTGGGCTAAGCCAGTATAGATTTTTTTTTTTCTTTAATTTTTTTTTTTTTTCAGACAGCCAGATGATTCAAAATTAAGGCCATCAGACACTGGTGAGAAAGAAAAATGGCGCTATGTTTAACAGAAAGCACTTAAATGCCACACGTCTCAATAATGTAATATCTGCACAACTGTTTCTGTTTAAAGCTAATAAAAGTAAACACAAGACATCCCCGTCCTTTCCTATCAAATTTATTACTTTGAGCGACAAAATGACAAAATGATTAGCAGTTAATAAGGCCTTGGCTTAAAAGATTGACTGACATTGCATTACTCATTTAATTTCCGCTTCTCGGAGCTTTTTTTTCTCTCTTCCTTCCAGCACGGAGGGAATTAATACTGTCACATCAAAGGCTTTCCTTTAAATGGGGAGAAAAATCATTTAAAAGGACACAGGCTGTGATTATTCAAACTAGGTTATTTGCACCTTGTATATATAACAATATCATGGTACAACTTCATCTCACTCAAATTGCTGTCAGTCACTAATAGGAGAAATTTGCTCACATTTTATCAGCGCCATTGTGCGGCGTCAGGCGGGGGAGGGGTCTGAAACGCAAAATCTGATAAGAAGCATATGAACTGAGAGCCAGTCCTGGGCCACGTGACGGAAGACAGATTTCTAGACTAATGCTCAGTATGTAAATTCTTCTCCTCCTGTCTTCCCCCCCTTTGCCTCTCTCTGCTCTTTGTTTCTCCTCAGTCCCCTGCTTTTTCTTAAAGAACTGGACGCCCAGAGATAAGTGGCAACCTCCGTGGGATTCAAGATGCAATTAGATGACGCAGCGTTAGCATTCTGCTTCCTTTCCTTCTGAGCCTTGGCAGACAAATTATCCCAGGGCTGATTTAATGCCTAAAGATGTATGTCATCTTCCTAGACAATCTCTGTATCCGTGGGTGAAATTAGGAATGACCCAATGCTTGGCCTAAGTGCCGGTCACTGATCTATGAGCGTCTACGTCTTGATAGATGGAGGGACTACCTTCTCTAACTGCCACTGTGTTAGAGCATGGAAGACTAACGGCTTGCGTGTCAAAGCTTTATTCTTTCTTCCAAGGAAACGAGAGTAGGGAGTTGCTGACCAGTGGGTGGAGGGCACTGGGGGGGAGTGTAGGGAAAGCTGACTCCCGTGTGAGATGAAGCCTTCATCAGCAAAGTCAAGAGGCAGAACTCGGTTACCAAGCCTCCAGGGGTCTAAACCCCAGGGGTCCTGGGCAGGGTGGGGCAGAGGGTGACAATCAAGTAAGATCGGAGCAGTGTCCCCATGGCGAAAGGTTGCCAGAAGAGCCTTGTTAATTCAGGAAACCGCAGAGGGAAGTTAGCCCACGCCCTGGCGAAAAGCGGTGTTGCAAATGGTGCCAGGGAGATCAATTTCCCCCGGCCGCGCGGACACGCCGACCACTGACGGATCACTGCTGTGCAGGCCTCATTAAAATGTCCAACTCCTAGGAAATTTCACAAACTTATAACGCTTCCTGTGGCTGGGGTCAAGTTCAATGGGCAGGAAAAAGCCATCATATAGCTCAGGGAATTATTCACGGATTACAATCTCAACAAGTTGGCATTTTTAAGAAAAATTAAGACCACTGTAATTGCCTTTGGGATTNAGAGCCTTGTTAATTCAGGAAACCGCAGAGGGAAGTTAGCCCACGCCCTGGCGAAAAGCGGTGTTGCAAACGGTGCCAGGGAGATCAATTTCCCCCGGCCGCGCGGACACGCCGACCACTGACGGATCACTGCTGCGTGGGCCTCATTAAAATGTCCAACTCCTAGGAAATTTCACAAATTTATAACGCTTCCTGTGGCTGGGGTCAAGTTCAATGGGCAGGAAAAAGCCATCACATAGCTCAGGGAATTATTCACGGATTACAATCTCAACAAGTTGGCATTTTTAAGAAAAATTAAGACCACTGTAATTGCCTTTGGGATTATAATACTGAATCACAGAACTCGACCAAAATAGCTTCCTTTCTGGTGCTTGATGGGTAGCATGTGGAGAAGATGATGGGTCTTGCGCCGGCAGTAGGTTTTAACCAGATATTATTCAAATGATGTCTGAGAATGCGGTGGAATGCCTGCCATTGCCAAGATGGTGGAGACAGTCTTCCAAGTGGTTCTAGGCCTCAATTTAAAGGGAGATGGATACAGGCCCAGTATTAGAACTGCTGGATCATATGGTACTTTTATTTTTAGCTTTTTGGGGAATCACCATATTGTTCTGCATAGTGATACATAGATAAGGTGGAATATTACTCTGTCATAAAAAATGGAAGTGCTGTTTGCAGTGACACGGATGGAACTACAGATTATTATACTAAACAAAGCAAGTCAGACAGAGAAAGACACCTGTCACATGATGTCACCTGTATGTGGAATATAAAACACGACACAATGAGCATGTCAACAAGACAGCCGCTCAGACATGAGCAGACTTGAGGTGATCAAGAAAGAGGAGAGTGAGGGGACAGGCCGGAGGCATGCGGGAGCGGATGCAAGCTGATGTGCATAGGGCAGACAAACAATAAGGCCCCGCTGTACAGCCCAGGGGGCTGTGTTCAGCATCCTGCGTACAGCCCAGGGGCCTGTGTTCAGCATCCTGTGATAAGCCAGTCATAAATGAGTATGAAAAAGACTACATACATATGGATGTAAAACTGAATCACTTTGCTGTACCACAAAAACTAACACAACGTTGTCAGTTCAGTTCAGTTTAGTCACTCAGTCGTGTCCGACTCTTTGCGATCCCATGAACCGCAGCATGCCAGGCCTCCTTGTCCATCACCAACTCCTGGAGTCCACCCAAACCCATGTCCATTGAGTTGGTGACACCACCCAACAATCTCATCGTCTGTTATACCCTTCTTCTCCTGCCCTCAGTCTTTCCCAGCATCAGGGTGTTTTCAAATGAGTCAGCTTTTCACATCAGGTGGCCAAAGTATTGGAGTTTCAGCTTCAGCATCAGTCCTTCCAATGAACACCCAGGACTGACCTCCTTTAGAATGGACTGGTTGGATCTCCTTGCAGTTCAAGGGACTCTCAAGAGTCTTCTCCAACACCACAGCTCAAAAGCATCAATTCTTCGGCACTCAGCTTTCTTTATAGCTCAATTCTCACATCTATACATGACCACTGGAAACACCATAGCCTTGANAATGAACACCCAGGACTGACCTCCTTTAGAATGGACTGGTTGGATCTCCTTGCAGTTCAAGGGACTCTCAAGAGTCTTCTCCAACACCACAGCTCAAAAGCATCAATTCTTCGGCACTCAGCTTTCTTTATAGCTCAATTCTCACATCTATACATGACCACTGGAAAAACCATAGCCTTGATTAGATGGACTTTTGTTGACAAAGTAATGTCTCTGCTTTTTAATATGCTGTCTAGGTTGGTCATAACTTTCCCTCCAAGGAGTAAGCATCTTTTAATTGGATGGCTGCAATCACCATCTGCAGTGTAGATCAACTGTATTACAATAAAAATTAATAAAAGACATGGAATGTGGTATAATTGGATTTTAAAGCTGAAACAAGATTTCCTTACATTCTTCTGATTTATTAATACCTCCTAAAAGTAAAAAAATATCATCTTCCCAAGGGAACACTTATTTTCCTTTGTGGATCTACCTTCTTTAAGTTTGGGATCACTCTCCCAGGATGTATAAGCTCCAAGTAATGATGCTTTTTAAAGGAACACAGTAATTTGTTTAAATATTCTCTTGGCATGCCCATGTCTTGCTCCAGGGTCTTCTACAGTGATTTTCCATGTTAAACACAGGTACTTAACAGGACATCGATAGTCAATCTAGCTTGAGATCAACCCCAGGAGTCACAGGAGAAAGGAGATTCTCAGCTCATAAATATTCTCTTCCTGACAATATCCAAAATATATGTGAAACATCTATGACTCAATAGAAAAAAAGGTTAACATGTTAGTTGCTGTGTCTGACTCCTTCTGACCCCATGGNGAAGAATGAATTCCTCCTCAAGACTGTCCTGTGGAAACCCTGCCTAAGCTTCTAGCCTGTGGGCTTGCCAGGCCCCACCGCTGCGAGAGTCAAGCCCTTCAAACAAATCTCTTGCGGTCTCCATCTTTGTCTCTCTCTCTGCCATCTGAATCCATGTCTACATATATATCATCCATTTCTATATTTCTCTCCATCTCTGCTTTTACATCATCTGTGTCTACATCTATATCTGAACTGTGAAATACAATTCATAATTAAGGGCAAGACAAGAAAAACGCAAGCTTGCAAATCAGCCTCTGCCCCTTGGCCCCCTGCCTCCCTGCACTCTGCCTCGTCCATCTGCATTAGGCATCGCCCACACTTCCACATCCGCAGAAAGACCTGCTCAGCCGTAAAGAACCGCGCCTTCCCAGCAACCACAAGACAGTTCCTGAAAAGACAACATTTCTTCTCGATCTTGTGAGGGGCCACAATGACCCACCACCTTACCTCTAGATATTTGGATTGTGCCAACAATTTACATCATTTAATGCACAGCCACCTGTCTAAAAAAGTCTATATCACTTTGCTTTGACCTCTGNCAAGACAGTTCCTGAAAAGACAACATTTCTTCTCGATCTTGTGAGGGGCCACAATGACCCACCACCTTACCTCTAGATATTTGGATTGTGCCAACAATTTACATCATTTAATGCACAGCCACCTGTCTAAAAAAGTCTATATCACTTTGCTTTGACCTCTGTTGGGCAAAAGACTTCACAGAATTTTCTGAGAGGCAGCTCCCTGATTATAATCATCAATTTGGCTCCAATAAAATTTTCCATTTCTTCTGTAGATTGACTGATTAATTTTTCATCTGCAGTGTCATCCATAGCATCTCCTTTCTCTCTCTGTCTCTCTGGATATACCTGCGTTGTCTACATGCCCACACATTTGCGTTTCACTCTGCAGCTATATGTATATATCTTGCTGACTTTGTTACTTTGAAGAGTCCTGCAAACACAGGGTCTATGACTTGGTTGCACCAAAGATCTAATCCAAACATTTCTGACCATAGGGAGCATCACAAACTTAGGCCACCTTTTTTTTTCATTTATTTCTTGGACATAGCGTGACTTCTCTCCTTTTGCTCTATTTTCTTCATTAACAACAATAAAAAATTATGTGGCACTGTATTACTTTAGCATATGTTATAAATAATAATGGGCTTCCCTGGTGGCACTAGTGAAAATAACCCACCTTCCAATGCAGGAGACACAAGAGACACGGGTTTGATCCCTGGGTCTGGAAGATCCCCTGGAGGGGGGCAGGGCAACCCACTCTAGTATTCTTGCCTGGAGAATCTTCATGGACAGAGGAGCCTGGCGGGCTACAGTGCAGAGGGTCACCAAGAATTGGACATGACTGAAGTGATTTAGCATGCATACACAATAATATACATAGCTATGTAAACATTTTCTGTATATCACACTGCACCCTATTGCATTATACTGCGTTGGGTGTGTGTGTGTACACCAACTATCCCTGCCCACAAGAGGACTGGAAGGTGTAGGGAGGGTAGGGTCTACGTATCATCTTCTCTGCCACATTCCATCACCTAAACCATTCTTGGTGCCCTGCAGCTGCTCAGTAAGTACCTGAAAGTGCACAGATGAGGTTTCACCTCCATTCATGCACATTCACTTGACGTGCAGATCACATTGAACGGCATACACTGAGGGCAATAATTCACAGGCTCTTTGCCTTCATTTATGAGTTGGTGGCTTGCTGATAAGTGAAAGTACATCCATCGATACATTGACACAAAACAGTGATGAAGGGCTGGAAGGGGCACCCCTCTAGGAGAAGGACTGGGCCTGCTGGGGCTTTGCACACAGCGGGCACCTCACCGCTCGGGGCCTCCCCGCCTATGCAGGGCTGTGGTGGCGGTCCTGCCCTGCTCCGGGAGCCTGGGTGAACCCAGATCTCCAGCTACAGCTGGTGGCTCTCCTGCTGCGTGCCTCTGCTCACCTCCTAAAAGGGGGCAGGACACGGACGGACCTAGAGGCGCTCATGCTGAGTGAAGTGAGTCAGAGAAAGGCAGCTATCGCGTGATGCCGCTCACCCGCGGGATCCCGGAAGGACGGGATGAAGGGGCTGATTCACAGAACAGAAACAGGCTCACTGACATGAAAGCAAGCTTACGCTCACAGAAGGGGCGGCGGGGAGGGATAGATTAGGAGGCTGGGATTAACATACACATACTACCATGCATAAGATAAACCAGGACCTAGTTGCACAGAGAACTCTACTCCATATCTTATAATAATAATAATAACGTACAACGGAAAATAATCTGAAAAAGATACACACACACACATATATATACATATATTTATGTACATATAACTGAATCCCTTTTTACTGCACACCTGGACCTAATCCAACGTTGTCAATCAACTATGCTCCAATAAATAAATAAATACATAAATAAAACACAGTGGGCTAGCTCAGCGCTTGCCTCAGAGCAATGGGTGAAGATGAAGAGCTAGCAACCAGGTGATCCCGACTCAGCTCTGCCTGACCTGGGTCAGCCGACAGGGGAGCAGGCTCTGCAAGCATCAGGAAGGACAAGCCCCTTTCCTCACTGCAACACACCCTCCCTCCCCTACCTCCTGACCTCCAGGACCACCTGTTATCTGTGGTCCCCCAAACTAGGGCCACAGAACAGGGGATAATTACTTAATAGTCATTGAATCTTAAAACAGCCCTTAATTTTCAATGGATTGCTAGTCATCGTAGTTAGCAGACTAATGTGCTGGACGATGCTCCTTATTCTTTACCCTCAGTGGGTGGATGACCTCTGTATTCTGGAACTGAAAACGCTTCTGACTTCAGAGTCCTCGTCACTGACTCCAGGCTGGACCGCAGTCTCCCAGAGGAGTGGCTGCTCTGTGCTCAGCACTGTTTCATTCAGTCGCCAAATGGTGTCCGACCCTTTGCGACCCCAAGGACTGCAGCACGCCAGGCTTCCCTGTCCTGCACTATTTTCCAGACTTTTCTCAAACTCATGCCCACGAAGTCAGTGATGCCATGCAACCTTCTCATCTTCTGCTCTCCTTGTCTCTGCTGCTGCTGCTGCTGCTGCTAAGTCGTTTCAGTCGTGTCCGACCCTGTGCAACCCCATAGATGGCAGCCCACCAGGCTCCCCTGTCCCTGGGATTCTCCAGGCAAGAACACTGCAGTGGTTGCCATTTCCTTCTCCAATGCATGAAAGTGAAAAGTGAAAGTGAAGTTGCTCAGTCATGTCCGACTCTGCGACCCCATGGACTGGAGCCCACCAGGCTCCTCCGTCCACGGGATTTTCCAGGCAAGANGTCCCTGGGATTCTCCAGGCAAGAACACTGCAGTGGTTGCCATTTCCTTCTCCAATGCATGAAAGTGAAAAGTGAAAGTGAAGTTGCTCAGTCATGTCCGACTCTGCGACCCCATGGACTGGAGCCCACCAGGCTCCTCCGTCCACGGGATTTTCCAGGCAAGAGTACTGGAGTGGGGTGCCATTGCCTTCGCTTCCTGCCCTCAATCTTTTCTAGCATCAGGGTCTTTTCCAATGAGTCAGATCTTCTTATCAGGTGACCAAAGAACACTGCTTGACATAAGTCAGTTAAAAAATATGTGATGGATTAGATAGGTGGATGATAGATGGTTGGACAATCAGACAGATAGATAAGCAGACACACAGATGATACACAGATAATAGATGCATCCCGAGAATGTGGCAGATCCGACATCAATCTTCTGCACTTGCTGAGTTTCATGTCACTGTGGACATCTCTGCTGGAATATGCATCTAGAATCATTGTGACTCTCTACAACTGCAAGATGCACTCTTTTGAAAATTAATATGATATTGCAATGCGTCCTCGAGTCACGGACAAGTCAGTAGTCACAGCTCTTGTGTTAAAGATGCTGAAGCCAGAACAATCCCC
>SJYS01025124.1:282393-320308 GCA_006410695.1 Philantomba maxwellii | reverse complement strand
CCTGTGCATCTCCGCTGCCCCTCAGGGGGTAGAACTCTTTCTTGAGTGGTGTCTTGGCACACAGGAGTGACGTTGAGGCTCTTTGGAGGCCCCTGTTGGGTTTGTGTACGGCGTGTGCAGCCTTTGCCTGCAAAGCTCTCAGTGGCCGCCTTTGTCCTGCTGGTGTGGTTCTCCATGGAATAAGCAAGGGTGATCAAAGTCGGGAGAAGGGAGACACCTGCCTCCGCCTCGCTCTGCCTCTGCGGGGGTGACTGAGGACCACCCAGGCATGTCTTGGGAAGCCACAGGGACAGAGGAGCCTGGTGGGCTACAGCCCATGGGGCCACGAAGAGCTGGACACACCTTAGTGACGAAGCAATGACAGCAACAAGCGAAGGGCACGCATCCCTCAGCTGTGAGGAGAAAGGCCATCCTTCCGACCTCTCCCCAGCAGTCCTTGTCACCTCCCAGCCCAGGGTGCCCCATCCCCGTAGACAGGAAAATCCTGGGAGCCCCTTGGCAGTGCTGGCCCCCACCCCCAGCAGAACTGACTTGCTCCTGGATCCAGGCCTCATCTAGGCAGCCTCGATCACTCAGGAAGGGATCTCAAGGGGTCGGCAGTCATTCCGGACATCAGTTCAACCACATACTCCATTCTTGTATTGGAAACAATAACAAAATGCTCGTGGAGTATCAGCCACGATGACTGAAGTGCTTTTTCCCATTTTCTGCATCAAGTCTGGACTTTCCCACGTGGCTCTGGAGTTTAAGCAGCCATCTTAGCACCTTTTCCCATTTTCTACCTCTAGTCTGGACTCTCCCACATGGTTCTAGTCTGGACTCTTCCACATGGCTCTGGAGTTAATGCTCGTGGAGTATCAGCCGTGATGACTGAAGCACTTTTTTCCATTTTCTGCATCAAGTCTGGACTCTCCCGCATGGTTCTAGTCTGGACTCTCCTGCATGGTTCTAGTCTGGACTCTCCCACATGGTTCTAGTCTGCACTCTCCCATGTGGCTCTGGAGTTTAAGCAGCCGTCTTACACGTTGGTTGTCGTGGTTCAGTTGCTAAGTCGTGTTTTCGACTGGTTTGACCCCAGGGTCTGCAGCACGCCAGGCTTCCCTGTTCTTCATGATCTCCTGGAGTTTGCTCAAACTCATGTTCATTGAGTCGGTGATGCTATCTAACTGTCTCATCCTCTGTCCCCTCCTTCTCCTCCTGCCTTCAATCTTTCCCAGCATCAGGGTCTTTCCCAATGAGTCATATCTTCACATCAGGTGGCCAAAGTATTGGAGCTTCAGTTTCAGTACCAGTTCTTCCAATGAATATTCAGGACTGATTTCCTTTAGGATTGACTGGTTTAATCTCCTTGCAGTCCAGGGGANCAGCATCAGGGTCTTTCCCAATGAGTCATATCTTCACATCAGGTGGCCAAAGTATTGGAGCTTCAGTTTCAGTACCAGTTCTTCCAATGAATATTCAGGACTGATTTCCTTTAGGATTGACTGGTTTAATCTCCTTGCAGTCCAGGGGACTTTCAAGAGTTTTCATCTGAAAGCATCAATTCTTTGGCCCTCAACCTTTTTTATGGGCCAAGCCTCACATCCGTAAATGATTACTGGAAAAAACATAGCTTTGACTATATGGATCTTTGTTGGCAAAGTGATGTCTCTGCTTTTAATATGCTGATAGAGAAGCCTGGTGTGCTGCAGTCCACAAAGAGTTGGACACGACTAAGCTACTATACTGAACAGAACAAAGTTCTCATAGCTTATCTAAGAGCACACTAGTACTCTTACATAAATGACCTCAGATATCTGAACAACCTAAGGCATTGAATTTGACTGAAACAAAGAACTGGCTTGCAGCGGGGTGGATGGGATCCCAGTATAAATCCGTGAGCCCGGGGACTAAGGCAGACGGCCCCGCGCAGGACAGCTGACCACTTGCTATGAGACAGACCAGCTCTGGAAGCTTCCCTGGGACCAGCCATGACTCAAAGGCGGCTGCAGTGGTTTTGAGAATGAGGAAAGTGGCCTTAGAGTCTGAGATTCAAGTCCAGACCCACCAAGGTCCAGAACAAGAGCGAGAGTTTCACCAGCTCCCTGGAAACAATTGCCAGTGTTAGTCTTAAAGACGAAAGGCTGACACCCTTTCAGGATTAAGTCTGGGCACACTTGTAACTGTGACTGCCTCCCCATTCTCTTTAGCTCAGGTCTCCCCAAAACATATGGGGTACCTGCTAGGAGGAAGCGAGGGAAGGGAACGTGCCCTAAGAGGCGTGTGGCCCTGGCAGAAGATTCTGGAAAGAGCAGCCACCAGCCCCTGAGAGCCTGGCCTTAGCCTCACCAGCTCCCACTGTGTCTGCAGGCCGCACACCCTCAGCTCCCTGCCTCCTGTGCCCACGGGCCTGGGAGCCCAGGCCTCCCCCAAAACACAGGGTCCAAACCCTGATTGTTTTAACCATTAGCCCCAGAGTGTCGAAACATACATTTCATAGCAAATAAAATGGCTTNCCTTAGCCTCACCAGCTCCCACTGTGTCTGCAGGCCGCACACCCTCAGCTCCCTGCCTCCTGTGCCCACGGGCCTGGGAGCCCAGGCCTCCCCCAAAACACAGGGTCCAAACCCTGATTGTTTTAACCATTAGCCCCAGAGTGTCGAAACATACATTTCATAGCAAATAAAATGGCTTAAGATATAGGAACTCAAAGTTTTTATCTCATTAGTTCTTGCAAATCCCAAGCTGGCGCAGATGCAAGGCTCTCAAGAAGGTTCCTTGGACTTAATAACCTTATGTTTCGGGAGCTTTGCTGACCCCACGCTGTACCCCATGAGTTCTCATTCCAGCTCCTCTCTTCCCTCGACCCGAGGCCACCTGAGGAGCACCTGCCTGGGGGGAGGCGGGGTGTGCGGGTCTTTAGGCTTCGCCAAGACGGAGAAGTGACAGGGAGCCTTCAAGGGGGCTTAGGGCTGCATGGAAAACTGAAAAGATGAAGGTGCCTGGTGTCTGGATCCTCCTGCAGAAACAAGGAGCCCCGGTTCTCCCTGGGGTCGCGTGGGTACCGCTCACAAGCGGCGCACGGGCCGGCTCCCGGCGGGTCCATGGGTAGCTGGGCTTGGCCACGCTCGGCATCTGGTGACCTGCGCAGAAGTGCTCATTTGACCCGAGTCAGGAGTGACCACAGGAACCAGCCCAAAGAGGAAGGTAGATTGGCAGCCACACAGCGCCACCGAGCCGCTCGCGCCGCGCCAGGGGACTCCAGGGACCCGCCAGTCCAGGCGAGAAGAACGGCGCCTCCCGCAGCGCCCGCAAGATGAATCACCGCCGCAATGCAGATGTAGCGCGCTAGGTGAGAAGATGAATGTGGAAAAAGCTGCGTCAAAACCCATGGCGTGGCCCGCACGGCACTTCAGGGTCAGTAATTGAACTTCACTCTAATTATCCTGGGGAGATAATATTAACTTACAGTCGGGCGCGCGCCGGCGAGCCCATAACTCATCGCTGGCCGGGCGGCTCATCGCATTGTGTTATTGAAATATGATGGCCCCATTTTTATCCTGTCATAATGACAACTGATGCGCTTATTTCCTTCCTCTGCGCCTCTAGGGGATGATGAAATAGTAAGCAAACATTCTTTCTGGTGAAGGAACGGCACTTTATCACGCTGGCCTCAGCTCTGAAAAGCACTTGCGGACTCAGAACCGATTTCCCCGGAGCAGGGGCTGCCCCTGGGTCGGTCCCCTNTGCCCTTCTTCTGGGGAAGTTTATCCACAGTTCGACCGTTTGCTATTTTAATTGAGAACAGAAAGCCAGTGCAGAAACCAGGATCTCAGGGCAAAAAGGAGGTTTGTCCAAACTCATCTCCACTGGGTCCTTACCTGCTGCCCCCTGGAGGGCGGCGGGGCTGCTCGGGGAGCAGGCTCCGGCCTGCTGCCATTGGTCGGACAGAGGTGGGGCGCCCTCCTCAGAAACCTCTCCCTCCGGGACACATTATCTCTGTTTGATCTTAAAAAGAGACTCCAAGAAAGTTCGTGATGAAAAGAAAATGCAGTTTCATACCGATAGCAGTGCTTCAGTTTCTATCTCGTGGATCCTAGCCCGGGGTTGCACGGTGGGGGTGTCAGTGGGCTATATAAGATTGCGGGGGCGTTTTAAAGAAAATTCCCAGGCCAGACCAAGCCAGACGCTGCCCGTGTATGTAGAGTTGCTGGGAAGTCAGCGTGCGCTCCCTGACATCGAGAGCTGCTTGGACCCTGGAAGGCATCCATCAGGTTTCAGGGTCACTGCGGAAAGCAGCCCTCCGCACACCGTCCTTCCGATTCCTGGAGTACGTGGTCAGAAGGACGCGGTTCAGCCACAGTCCCCACGTGTCGGCTTCACTGGGGGATGAAGGGCTTTCCACGCACGTTCCTCTTCGGGTTTTCTGGCCAGCCATCACCTTAGCACAGGGATGAACACACAGAGCAGGGAGCCTGGCAGCTGCAGGTGAGACCTGCCTGAAGCTCTAGGCGTCATCCCAGCAGATGCAAATGCTGGTAGGAACACGGACGGCGGGCTCAGATCAGTAGCCCACGTGCGGATCAGAGAGGCACATCCCTCTGTGGAGGAGCAGGAGCCTCGGGGTGAGGGGGCATTTATAACCTGGGTCCACGGCTCCACCCAGGCTGTGGGATTTTGCTTGACATTTGAGTATCAACACTAAGGGAACAACACTTGAACTTGAACAAATCTACTCACAGGGACTGTCAATTCCACTTCAGCGGCCCAAAGTCAGCCCCCAAATTCTGTTGACTTAAAGTCGCCTTCCCTGTCTCTTAAAGATTATTTTAAAGCATCCGCTTTCTTTAGCGATGTCTCAGGCAGCCAGGAAGACAAACAGTTCTTTAAAGAGACATCAGGTCCACATTCACATGAACGATCATGACAGCCGGGTAAAGCACTACTGTCTGCAAAGCGTTATATATTTTAAGGGTCCTCATAATTTATGTTTCAAAATTTTCTCCCCGCACATTTGCAGGGTATAATGGAAGTTTCCTGTGACGTTTCTAAAGGAGCAGCTCTGGTCTGCCAGCTAAATGGTATGCAGTGTTCTATAAATTCCAGTCTGAAATTGGCTCTAATGTGCAAGCATTTCTGAGACAGATTTTTCTCCAAGAAAAACTGAAAGGAAATGTGCAAAGGTATAATCCGTTACGGCTGTGTTAAAGGTGTGCCTGTAACATTTTTTACTCTCAGAGTCCTCGGGATAGCAGATAGGAGGACGTTTATTTGGCAGTTTATTCTATTAAGTATAGACTTAAAAAAAATTTATATAGACTCTAGCCAATGACTTCAGGCTACTTAGTGGGTCATATCAGGCAGTATTCTTAAATTTTGTTCAAGACGGGGGTGGCAGAGGATGAGATGGTTAGATAGCATCACTGACTCAATGGACGTGAGTCTGAGCAAACTCCAGGAGATGGTGAAGGACAGGGAAGCAAGGCATGCTGAGTCCATGGGGTCGCCAAGAGTCAGACACGACTTGGTGAGTAAACAGCAGCAGCATCTGACTGTTGACGGGGATCACATCCCTGCCTCCGCCACTGTAGCTGAGGTCGGGTCACCTGGGGTCAGGGCACGTTTCAGCCCCGTGCAGATAAACACGACCACGTGGCTCAGATCCGGCATTAGTGTCAGCGTTGTGCAGCAGCTCTGGGGACTGTCCTTCATGAAGGGGGACCTATGTCCTCCACATCTAGTACCTCTTGCTTGCAGCTTGCCCCTCGGACTGTGATCTGACCACCAGCACGCCTTCCGGAAATCACAGTGGGCCCAGCCCAGGGCACTGAAGGACCGCCAGCGCCTGCTGAGTATCATTACCATGCAAACGTTTATATATGTGATTTCTTTATCTGGTCCTCTGCTGAGAGGCACTTAGGCTGTTCCCACCTCTCGGGTCCTGTAAATAAGGCTGCGATAAACGTGGGAGTACCATATCTATCTCTTTGAGATCAGGGTTTCATTTCCTTTGGACATAGACCCAGAAGTGGGATAAGCTGGACACAATCAATGTAACCAGTGTGGAGAGGGGAGGGAGAGGGCTATAAGGGGTGGGGGAATAAGAGTTACAAACTATCAGGTGTAAAATTAGCTCAGCTGGAATTCCATCACCTCCACTGTCAAACTCCAGGAGATAGTGGAGGACAGGCGAGCCTGGTATGTTGTAGTTCCTGTGATCACAAAGAGTCCACGTGACTTAGCCACTGAACCACAACAAAAACAACAAGATATAAAATAAGTTACAAAGACACATTATACAACATGGGGAGCGCAGCTAATATCTCACAAGGACTGACTGCAAATGGACTATAAACGTTACACATATAAATCACTACGGTGTACACTTGTAACTTGTAATATGTTGTATAGAGACTATACTTCAACTAAAAATTTTAAAAAGAGAGAGTTAATAAATTAACCTCTACACTTTTTTTTTAAAGTGCAGAACCCAAATTCCCCCTGTCTAAAGAAACTCATCATTAAGCATGATGTGTCTTCTTGGACTAAGACAGGCTTCAAGAGGCAGTGCAGTCCCCAGCTTAGCTCCTGACAGCTCCGGGTAGAATATCCAAAATGTGTGAAGTAAGATGCCAACAACCTCACCTGTCTCTAGCAAGAATATCACACTTGTGTTCTAAAACGCTCTGGTCCATCTTCATGGTGCGGCCTGCAACGGATTATCTTCTTCCCGTGTTTCTCCCATTGAATAGGTTCTTGGAGGGGGACTGGCCATGATTCACTGAGCATCAGCACCCTGCTTCTGATTTATTAGCCAAATTTGTGATGGCAAGAAATAGAGGGATGCGCACACTTCCCAGGTGGTACTAGCAGTAAGGAACTCACCTGCCAGTGCAGGAGACGTAAGAGACTAGGGTTTGGTCCCTGAGTTCGGAAGATCTCCTGGAGTAGGAAATGGCAAGCCACTCCAGTACTGTTGCCTGGGAAATCCCATGGACAGAGCAGCCTGGTGGGCTAAAGTCCATGGGGTTGCAAAAAGTTGGACACAACTGAAGTGACTTAGCATGTACATATACACACACCCAAACATTTATGTTTGTTGATAATTGTACAGATTTTCTACATCTGTTTTCAATTCTTTCTCAGCCAAAATTTTAGCAATGCTCTCATCTGTAAACATCCAAGAGAAAAATCCCAGTTTATGGGTGGGGTCAGGAATCAGGATGTGATCGAAGGTCCCTGTGAACGGGGATGAGGTCTCCTCTGCTGCGGTGTCTACAGCTCCAAGCCTCAGGCAGGTACACAGCAGGTTCCTGGGAGATCTCGGTTCAGTGAATGAAGGCGCAGCTGGATGAACAACTCAACCACTCTGCTGAGCTTGTCATGCGTTAGAAAGCATGTAGAAAGATGCTCAGATGAGGTGGCCTGACCAGGCTTCAGTGAGGTTGCTTGAGTGGAGTGCCTGGGTGACAACTGTTTCAAACACAGAAGTAAAAGCAGGCTTAGACATTGCTCTACCCTCATGTGGGCTACCCAGGGGGCTCAGCATTACAGGATGCTGGGCCTGGCCGTGACCCCTGGGTGGGGACGATCCCCTGGAGGAGGGGCTGGCTACCCGCTCCGGTATTCTTACCTAAAGAAGCCCATGGACAGAGGAGGCTGGGGGGCTACAGTTTATGGGTCACAAAGAGTCAGACACGACTGAGCTACCACAACTTCTCAGTTTACCCTCTTTTAACTGAATGCATGGTTGGTGCTAGATTCTGGAACCTCTCAGGCACATGTTGAAGTCACTTTGTTATAAATAAAACGCAAGATCTTGCTATCATTCAGTTCAGTTCCGTTCAGTCACTCAGTCGTATTCGTCTCTGTGACCCCATGGGCTGCAGCACACCAGGCCTTCTTGTCCATCACCAACTCCCGAAGTTTACTCAAACTCATGTCCATTGAGTCAATGATCCATCCAACCATCTCATCCTCTGTTGTCCCCTTCTCCTCTCGCCTTCAATCTTTCTCAGCATAAGGGTCTTTTCAGATGAGTCAGGCGGCCAAGGTGTTGGAGTTTCAGCTTCAGCATCAGTCCTTCCAGTGAGTATTCAGGACTGATTTCCTTTAGGATGGACTGATTGGATCGCCTTGCAGTCCAATGGACTCTCAGGAGTCTCTTACAACACTACAGCTCAAAAGCATCAATTCTTCGGCGCTTCTGTCGTTAAGTGAATTCAAATGTAAAACCATCCCTCTTTTACCTTTCCCCACTGTGCCAAATATTGAGAAAATAATTATCCTAAAATTGTTATAATCATTTTGAAACCACAATGAAACTAGAACATGACATGACAGTTCAGGAGAAAAAATGTAGCTTGAAAATTGGCATTTAACAATGACAAATAGCTTTCCATTAAAATTAATTCTATTAACCTACAAAGATGTGTTATATGTCAATTATATGCTCCATTAAACTTTCTCAAAGGTAAGAATATTCAATCCAATGAATATCTCAAAATCAGTTAGAAAAATAAAATAAAAATATAAAGTGAAGAATGAATGAAGCAACATGTGCAGTGTTTACAGCAAGCTCAGTTGGTAAAGAATTTGCCTGCAGTGCAGGAGACCCCAGTTTGATTCCTGGGTCGGGAAGAATCCCCGGAGAAGGGATAGGCTACCCACTCCAGTATTCTTGGGCTTCCCTGGTGGCTCAGCTGGTTAAGAATCTGCCTGCAATGTGGGATATCTGGGTTCAGTCCCCACTCCAGTATTCTGGCCTGGAGAATTCCATGGACTATATAGTCCATGGGATCACAAAGAGTCGGACACTACTGAGCAACTTTCACTTTCCTTTTCAACCCCTCTTAAATATGGCCCAGTCACTCTAAGTAGAGGGCTCTTGAAGAAGTTATGGGTCACACGAAGAAGTGCAGCTGTGGTCCTTGCTTGGAATTTGTGCTCTGTTGAGAAGGGAGAGGAGACCCCAAGATGAATTTTGGAACGAGAAATGCCTGATGCCAACAGGCAGTTTACTGATAAAGTCCTGGGGAGATTTGATGAGCACAAGCTGAGACTGTCAGGACTTCTGTAAGCAACCTCGAGGGTGAAGGTAAAGGGTTCACGGAGCAATCAGAACCCGAGGTAAACCTTGAAGGAAGGGAAAGGTTTAGACACAGACACGGGGCTGATGAGGATCATAGACAAAGGCCCAGACTGCGGACTGTAAACTGGTTCCCAGGAGCAGGGTCAGAGGCAAGAGTTTGGGGTGTGGCCCCAGGAGGAACCAATCAAAAAGGGAGGAAGGAAGGGGGGAGTTCATTACCAGGAAACCAGGGGGGTGCTGCTGGGGGCACTGAGAGGTCAGGAGGGTGACTCCCTGGGGAGGGGAGCCAGGGTTCCCCTCTGACTCCATCCGGTTACGGGACAGGGGCTGAGNCCCCACTCCAGTATTCTGGCCTGGAGAATTCCATGGACTATATAGTCCATGGGATCACAAAGAGTCGGACACTACTGAGCAACTTTCACTTTCCTTTTCAACCCCTCTTAAATATGGCCCAGTCACTCTAAGTAGAGGGCTCTTGAAGAAGTTATGGGTCACACGAAGAAGTGCAGCTGTGGTCCTTGCTTGGAATTTGTGCTCTGTTGAGAAGGGAGAGGAGACCCCAAGATGAATTTTGGAACGAGAAATGCCTGATGCCAACAGGCAGTTTACTGATAAAGTCCTGGGGAGATTTGATGAGCACAAGCTGAGACTGTCAGGACTTCTGTAAGCAACCTCGAGGGTGAAGGTAAAGGGTTCACGGAGCAATCAGAACCCGAGGTAAACCTTGAAGGAAGGGAAAGGTTTAGACACAGACACGGGGCTGATGAGGATCATAGACAAAGGCCCAGACTGCGGACTGTAAACTGGTTCCCAGGAGCAGGGTCAGAGGCAAGAGTTTGGGGTGTGGCCCCAGGAGGAACCAATCAAAAAGGGAGGAAGGAAGGGGGGAGTTCATTACCAGGAAACCAGGGGGGTGCTGCTGGGGGCACTGAGAGGTCAGGAGGGTGACTCCCTGGGGAGGGGAGCCAGGGTTCCCCTCTGACTCCATCCGGTTACGGGACAGGGGCTGAGCCTGGCTCCCGGGTGCTAATTACACCGCAAGTCCCGCTCCCCTTGGTCCTGCAGACAGAGAGGGTCCTTGGGCAGACTGTGCCCAAGGCAGGACCAGCTGCACTGAGGAGACGAGCTGGTGCAGAGAGGCAACAGGCAGGGCGTCCACGGGGGCGGCAGCCGTGGACAGAAACAAAATCCGAGTCTTTGGGAAGATTTCCTGTGGAAAGAATATGGAAAATGACTTTTTAAAAGTTAAGGGGAGTTTTTCGTTATTGTTTTTCGATGAAGACACATAATTCCGGGGATGGCCATCTTTTCTGTCTGTATGGTTTGCCTGGAACTCAGATTACACGTTACTAGAAATGTTAACTGTATAAGAAAAATCAACAGAATCTAGAGGAAGTTCCCAGACTCCAAATTCTGTATATCATCGAGAGTATATAATGTAAGGATTACTAGGTTTGAAAAAACAGAGGGGATAATGATCCATCGTCGGAGAAGTAGCCACAGCATCCCCACAGAAGACGGAGATGTTGGAAAGAGCAGACAGAGATGCTGAAAGACCGATTATGCTTATGCTCGGGCATTCACGGAGAAAGGTAGACAGAATGAGTAAGCAGAGAAGGACTCTTAGCAGAGAAATGTAAACTGTTCTGGCAAGGAGTCAAATGCTTTCTGGGGACCTAGAAATCAACGCTTGGCAACACAGAATTAATCACTCATNCGGGGATGGCCATCTTTTCTGTCTGTATGGTTTGCCTGGAACTCAGATTACACGTTACTAGAAATGTTAACTGTATAAGAAAAATCAACAGAATCTAGAGGAAGTTCCCAGACTCCAAATTCTGTATATCATCGAGAGTATATAATGTAAGGATTACTAGGTTTGAAAAAACAGAGGGGATAATGATCCATCGTCGGAGAAGTAGCCACAGCATCCCCACAGAAGACGGAGATGTTGGAAAGAGCAGACAGAGATGCTGAAAGACCGATTATGCTTATGCTCGGGCATTCACGGAGAAAGGTAGACAGAATGAGTAAGCAGAGAAGGACTCTTAGCAGAGAAATGTAAACTGTTCTGGCAAGGAGTCAAATGCTTTCTGGGGACCTAGAAATCAACGCTTGGCAACACAGAATTAATCACTCATTTGTCCAACAGACACTTAGCCCGAGTCTGTTTCGTGCCGAGCGTTACTGGGGACCGTGAGACACAAATATTGGATGGTTTGCGTTCTGGTGGGAAGGCAGCTAATACATAATCACATAAATATAAAGTCCAATGTCAGGCAGTAGTTACATGTGCCGTAGGAAAAATAAACAGGGGTGAAGGGATAGAGGTTTTCAAGGGACGCTATTCCAAATCTCAATTTCCTGGAGGCAGAACAAGCCCTCCCCGCCAGGCCCATCAGGCTGGTGTGGCAGGAAGGGGAGAGAGAGCCACAGACAGGGCTGGCGACAGAGGGCCGGCTCCTGACTTACTGCTGAGCCGTGGGGTGGAGGGTCCCCATCGTCTCCACCCCAAGGCCCGTTTTCCCCTCCTTACGTCCACTGCTGGGCTGGCCTGGGACAGGGGCCGTGTCCTGTCTCCCGTCAGGAAGGGAAGGCTTGGGGGAAGCCAGCCAAGGTGGGTCACATGCTCTGCAAAGCCAGTCATGGGAAAGCAGGTAGAGAGAAACATGGATGTGCCACACGGCGACTCAGGAACGGGAGGGCCAAGTTCTCTAATCAAAGGACTGATTTGTTAGTTTGCAAGAAGTAAGGTCAAGGTCATTTACTTTTGTGTCATTGCAAAAAGTTTTTTCTTTTTTTTTCTTTTCTTCTTAATGAGGAACAGGTATAGGCGTTTGGAAGGAAATTCATCCTTTTCGCAAAGAGTTGGACACGACTGAATGACTAACACTAATGCTACTCATCCTTATGGCGAACAGATCCGTCGATTGCAAGCATTTTTGGAGTGAAGTGGGCTAAGTGACGGAGAAGTCAACGGCAGCCCACTCCAGTGCTCTTGCCTGGAAAATCCCATGGACGGAGGAGCCTGGTGGGCTGCAGTCCATGGGGTTGTGAAGAGTCGGACACGACTGAGCGACTTCACTTTCACTTTTTACTTTCATGCATTGGAGAAGGAAATGGCAACCCACTCCAGTGTTCTTGCCTGGAGAATCCCAGGGACAGGGGAGCCTGGTGGGCTGCCGTCTATGGGGTCGCACAGAGCCGGACACGACTGAAGCGACTTAGCAGCAGCAGCAGCAGGGCTACGGGAAGAACCAAAGTGTTTCCTCCCTTCTCAGGAGACCCAGTTTTTCTCCCCTCTCTTCCCTGCCCCTCCCCGCTGTGAGCCCCTCCCCAACACACAAGCACATGTAGGGCCCCATCTCACTGAGGCCCCAAACTGTGCAAGAGGTGAGGCCAGTTGGTGGAGACCAGTTCCTGCCCAAAGGTCAAATACCGGGGGAGCGGGGCTTAGACACCAAGAGGGGGAAAGAGGAAAGGGAGGGAGACGGGGCAGGAAAGAGTCCCCTGAATTTGACCACAGTGTCTACAGGCTGCAGACACGACAGAGTGTCCACAGCCTTGCCCAGGGTCCAGAACACGCGAGCAGGGGGCGTCTCTGGCGTGGGATGGCTTCCCATCCCAGCCTCAGTGCCAATTTGCGGGTGTTGGGGAGGAAACACAGAGGTCCACCTTCTGGACTTGGTCCTTCATGGAGAACAGCAAGAGAATGTCTGTGGGACCGAGAATAGAGAGTCATGTGAGTGATTTAATAGAGCCCCCCACGCGTCAGCCCCACTCCACTCCACTCCACGGGGGCAAGGCATCCCCCGGAGCGCACCTTCGGGTGCAACTTGCAGAAGCCAGCTCCACACAACCAAGCCTCAGCTGTGCGCAGCTCTGCATGTCACCCCACCCAGCTCTGCTAAGGACCCGCGGGGAGCTGGGTCGGGCAGTGTCAGCCAGCTCAGGGCACCTGTTGCCCGGGCTTGGGGTGTGGGGGGAGCGGGGTGCTGCGGGCAGGGTTGGGAGGGGGAGGGGGCTTCCTGGAATGCATGCAGCAGAAATGAAAAGCAGCTCCTTTTTGTAAACAGGGATTAAGATACAAAACAAGGACGTTCACAACAGGCCGGGAAGCAGACTGACAGTTTTCTTCACGCAACTTATTGGAGGAGGGTGGGAAAAAAAATGATCGTGCTTTTCGGGAAGACCTGGGAACTAAGCAGGGCGGCCCCGAAGCCTGAATTCATTGAGTCAACTGATAATGACAGAAATCTGACATGACCTGTTTTGCGGAATTAATGAAACGGTGGGCAGCGGAGCCGGCAGGGCAGAGGGGGCTCCTGGGTCACTCCTGGGCCGGACTGACCATCTCGCAGGCCCCTGACCCTGAGCGCTACTGTGCCGTGTCAGACAGTCACCTGCCTCTAGCGCCCTCTGAACTTGAACCCCAATACCCAGCCAGCCTCCTCTAGTCCCTGGATGAAATGCACCTGAAACACTGGCCACACCTGGCTTCTTGCAGGAGCTCCTTCACGAGGGACCCAGGAAGTGCCATCCTGCGTCCCGAGCATCGCCGGGCATCCTCCGGGCCAGTGCTGGCCAGTCGGCTGAGGCCCACGCAGGCTCAGCGTCATCGGCCTCAGGGCACAGGCCACTGTTGGCCTCGTGGGCCTCACGCTGGAGGGTCAGTGTTGTTGTTCTTGTTTTTTACCTTAAACAAAATCCTGAACTTCTCATTTTGTACTAGGCACAGCTGATTAACAATGCTGGGATGATTTCAGGTGGACAGCAGAGGGACTCAGACGCACATATGCATGCATCCATTCTCCCCCAGGCTTCTGTCTCCTCCAGGCTGCCAAGCAACACTGAGCAGAATTCCCTGGGCCATACACTGGGGCTTCCCTGGTGGCTCAGCTGGTAAAGAATCCGCCTGCAGTGCGGGAGCGCTGGGTTTGATCCCTGGGTTGGGAAGATCCCCTGGAGAAGGGAACGGCTCCCCACTCCAGTATTCTTGCCTGAAGAGTTCTGCAGACTGTACAGTCCATGCAGAGTTGGACACAACTGAGTGACTTTGACTTCACATGCCATAGGTCTTTGTTGGCTATCCATTTTAAATACAGCAGAGTGTACATGTCCACCCCAAACTCCCTCTCTGTCCCTTGTCCTCAGTAACCACGGGTTCGCTCTCTAAGTCTGTGAGTCTCCTTGTGTTTTGTAAGTTAATTTGTAACGTGTTTTCTTAGATTCCTCATAGAAGGGACGCTGTTCAATATTTCTCCTTCTCTGACCCACTTCCCTCGGTATGACGTGCTCGAGGTCCACCTGTGTTGTATGGATGGCTAGAATCTTCTGCATTATCCTGAAGGCCCAGTGTTGATCAGTATCATCCGGCTCCCACTGCAAGGTCAGTACCGGTTTGTATCCACAGTCTTTAGGTGAGAATTCCTCTTATCATTTGCCTGTCTGAGGGAATGACTTACATAATTTTAAAACCTGCAGTGAAGTCTACTTGGAATCCACGAGTGCAGAGCAATTAATAGAGCTCTCTCACCCATTAAGGACTAGGAGGGATTTGAAGTTTGCTTGCACCTGCCAGTTGAAGGTGAGTTGAAATGACGGAGGAGAAAGAAAAGATTGTAAAACAGAAGAGGCAGTGGAATCTTAGATGACCATGTTATCTTGTCTGCCTGGGGTGACTGGAGAATTACCAGTGGTAGGAAACCCGAAACATCCTTGGAGGGGAGATCCCCAAGTCTCTCCAAGAGCCCCTGGGCTGCAGAGGCCAGCATGCGATGCAATACCAGCTCTCGCAGAAGGAAAACTCCATCCTGGGGCCAGCCTTCAGTTCTGCTTTCTCCTTGAAGTAAGACGTTCTCTGTAGCCCTTAAAGTATTGTTTTACATCTCTCTAGTTAGTAACTTTCGAAAGAATGGAACCTACTTACTTAGCATCTGAATTGCTGACTTCAATCAGCAATCAGTGCTGAGTCAGTGTTAAATCATTTTGGTGTTACTGATGGTTCTTGACTCATCATATCCCCATCCACCCTGTTCTACTCCCCACCCAGGGATCAAACCCAGGTCTCCTGCATTGCGGGAAGAGTCTTTACGGTCTGAGCCTCCAGGGAAGCCCCATGAATACTGTAGAATTTATGAAAAGGGCTGCTCGGCTTCAAACCGTGAAGTCACAAAACGAGGAAGAGTGCTATAAAACATGGCTCTTATTATCCGGTTCTCCAGATATGCTTCATCCTATCTTAATCATAGATCGGCCCGCTTACAAAGTGGCTTCAAACTGACCTGTCAGCTACAGCCTGATGGTGAGAGAGGACCCAGCACACGTTTAACCCGGGGCCCCAGGGTGCTGCCTGGCTGGGGTAAGCAGCTCAGCCTGCCGGTCTCAGTCAAGTTCCTTAGATAAGGGGTGTTCCAAGGGTTAGCTGTACCAGGTGGAACGCAGCACCCACAAAGCCTGCAGACTCCACCCGCAGGGACGGGGGGAGCACCCAGTGGATGGTGCTGTGGTGGCTGGAGGCTGAGTGCTCCTCTAGCACCGGAGTGTGGTCGAGAGCCGTGCAACTTCAGTGGGGGCAAACCCTGCATTGCCGTCCCGCCTGCTGACCTAGTGCACTGACGTCTGTTGAAACGGGATCTCCCTGGCTCACTGGCCCACCGTGCTCAGCACCGAGGCCATATCATCCCAGGCCATCGCTGCTGAAGACTGAGTGAGTGATTGAATGTAGGAAGAGTCAGTTCCTATGGGTTTGAATTTTTAACTCTCGGTGCGCCACTCACTTTCTACAGCTGAATCTCCTGCTGCTGTAACACCCCTTCCAGGCAGCATTTTGTTTTAGACTTCAGAAGACTGTTGTTAGGTCGCTCAGTTGTATCCATGATCCCCTGGACTGCAGCAAACCAGGCTTCCCTGTCCTTTACCATCTCCTGGAGTTTGCTCAAACTCATGTCCATTGAGTCAGTGATGCCATCTAGCCACCTCATCCTCTGTCATCCCCTTCTCCTCCTGCCCTCAATATTTCTCAGCCTTAGGGTCTTTTCTAATGAGTCAGCTCTTTACATCACGTGACCAAAATACTGGAGCTTCAGCTTTACATCAGTCCTTCCAATGAATAATTCAGGGTTGGTTAGCTTTGAGATTGACCTTTTTGATCTCCTTGCTGTCCAAAGGACTCTCAAAAGTTCAAAAGTCTTCTCCAACCATGGTTCAAAAGCATCAGTTCTTTGGTGCTCAGCCTTCATTATGGTCCAGTTCTCATATCTATACATGAGCTTTGACTATACAAACCTTTGTTGGCAAAGTGATGTTTCTGCTTTTTAATTTCTCCATATTTTGAAATGCTTTTGTGACATTATGGAATAGGGGGGACCAAGGGGAGACAACGAGGTACCTGCACATTGGTTACTAAGTACAGTTAGACCTTTCTGACCTCAGTTGTTCTTGTTCATTAGCTCAGTTGTGTCCAGCTCTTCATGACCCCGGGGACTGCAGCACACCAGGCTTCCGTGTCCTCACCATCTCCCAGAGCTTGCTCAAACTCATGTCCATCGAGTTGGTGATGGCATACAACCATCTCATCCTCTGTCGTCCCCTTCTCCTCCTGCCTTTAATCTTTCCCAGCATCAGGGTCTTTTCAAATGAGTCAGCTCTTCTTATCAGGTGACCAATGCATTGGAGCGTCAGCATCAGTTCTTCCAGTGACTATTCAGGAATGATTTCCTTTAGGGTTGACTGGTTTGATCTCCTTGCTGTTCAAGGGACCCTCAAGAGTCTTCTCCAACACCACAGTTCAAAAGCATCAATTCTTGGGCACTCAGCTTTCTTTATAGTCCAACTCTCACATCCATACATGACGACTGGAAAAGTCATAGCTTTGATTAGATGGACCTTTGTTGGCAGACCAATGTCTTTGCTTTTTAATATGCTGTCTAATTTTGTCATAGATTTTCTTCCAAAGGGCAAGTGTCTTTTAATTTCATGGCTGCAGTCACCATAAGGAGTGATTTTGGAGCCCAAGAAAAGAAAGTCTGTCACTGTTTCCACTGTTTCCCCATCTATTTGCCATGAAGTGCTGGGACTGGATGCTCTGATCATTTTTTGAATGTGGAGTTTTAACCCAGTTTTTTCACTCTTCTCTTTCACTTTCATCAAGAGACTCTTTAGTTGCTTTCTGCCCTCAGAGGACACAGAAAAGAAGAAGAAAAATGTTACAGTTGAGTAAAACATTGCTTTTGCCCACCCATTCTAATTTTTGAAAAGTTTCTGGCAGTATCTTTGAAAAATGTACTTACATCCTAAACAAAGCTCTGAAAACCACTAGTAACACAATATGACCGAGAGCAGCCTGGCTATTAAATGCCAAATATACAGGTTAAATATGGGAATCTTGACAAAACCTTAAACTATGCCTGGAGAGGGGAGGGAAGACTGCTTTTTTTGACATGAAAATGGCTCAGAAGTCTTTACTCTGTCAAATCACAGATGCTCTGAATGGCCTGGAACACATATGCCCTTAGTAATGCTGCTGTGGCACTGGGGGGCTTGCTTTTTTCAAGTTTAAATACTGCTGGTTTGTCAGACATGGTATAAATTTTGTTTTCCACCTCTGCTGCTGTTCAGTGACTAAGTCACAGTCAACTCTTTGTGACCTCATGAGCTACAGCCTGGTTATCCAATATTGGGTTACCTGGTCTCCCTGTTATTGCTATCGCCCTGAGTTTGTTCAAGTTCATGTCCTTTGAGTCAATGATGCCATCCAACTATCTCATCCTCTGTTGCCCCCCTTCTCCTCCTGCCTTCAATCTTTCCCAGCATTGGGGTCTTTTCCAACAAATTGATTTTTTGCATCAGGTGACCAAAGGATTGGAACTTCAGCTTCATCAATCCTTCCAATGAATATTCAGGGTTGATTCCAAAACTGCCATATCCAGGTACCCTAGGCTGTACGGACTAGTGTTGTTAAGCACTGTATCATGACAGGTGATGAAGCGCTTGTTAGGATCTGGTTTTCTTCGTAGCCCTGTGTCATATTAGCCAAATACATCCCCAAATGCATTGGGGCCCAGGTGCCTCAGGGTGCAGGCCCAGGTCTCCCTCAAATATGCTCAAGGGAGGGGGATTCCCCTGGACTGAGTCACTTGCCACTGCTATTGTTTCTAGAAATATCTCAGCATTGCACATCTCTGCAGTGAGTTTGCTTAACATTGCTTTGCAAAGTAAATGGCTATTTTTGAGTGTAAAACTGCCATCATCAAGGCAGCTTGTGACCCAGTCTTACTAACCAGTGCTCTCTAGCAATCAGACAGCCTTAGGATTGTTTCAGTGAAACAGAAAAAGAGGGAATTGTGTCCACTTATTATTGCAGTTTGAAAAACGTATGTGTGAGACGTCAAATAGCCTCAGCTACATTCCTCATCCTTACGTTCAACACGCATCCTCATGACAATTAATTTATTTAATTTCAGGAGTGTATTCTTCCATTCCTAGAATCGAATAATTTCAATAATTAGCTCCACAAATGACTAATTAGAGGTCTCCAAAGAGAGAGATGGAGCAGAGATTTACTGGGCATCCTGAGATCTTTTGCAACAGTCACAGCCAAGGGGCAAAAAAAAAAAAAAAAGCAACAAATCCAACAGGGATTTTTAAAGTCAGTTAATGTAATTAGAGTGTGTGCACGCTTTACTGTTCACAATAGCCAAGACATGGGAGCAACCTAAATGTTCATCAGTAGAGGGACAGATAAAAGATGCAGTGTATATATATATATATAAACTGATATAAATATATATGTGATATAAATATATATATATGAAAGTGTATGAAAGTGTTAACCATTTTAGAATTAAACCCTATATATATATATAAAGACAAATACTGTATGATATCATGTGGAATCTAAAATATGACACAACTGAATTTATTAGTGAACCAGAAACAGACTCAGGGACATATATATATGAAAGTGTTAGTTGCTCAGTTGTGTCTGATTCTTTGTGATCCCATGGACTGTAGTTCACCAGACTCCTCTGTCCATAGAAATTTCCAGGCAAGAATACTGGAGTGAGTTGCCATCTCCTTTTCCAGGGATCTTCTCAATTGAACCCGAGTCTCTCACATTGCAGACAGATTCTTAACATCTGAGCTACCAGGGAATCTCTTATATATATCATATATTTGTATTTATTATATATTTTCAAGACTTGGAAACTGAACTGTAACAACAACTATATATAATGGAATATTACTCAGCCATGGAAAATATGAAAAAATGCCATTTTCAGCAACATGGATAGGACTAGAGGCTATAATACCAAATGAAGCAAGTCAGAAAGAGAAAGACAAATACTGTATGATATCGTGTGGAATCTAAAATATGACACTACCAAATTAGTGGGCCAGAAACAGACTCAGGGACATAGAGAATATAGACTTGTGGTTACCAAGAGGGAGGGGTTTACGAGTGGAATGGGGTGGGAGGTTGGTTAGCAGATATAAGCTATTACATACAGAACTGATAACACGATCCTACTGTATGGCATAAGGAACTATATTCAATATTTTGTGATAAACCATAATGGAAAAGAGTGCATATATATATATATATAACTGCATCACTTTGCTGTATAGCAGAAATTAATACGTTGTTAATCACCTATACTTTAATAAAAAGAGAAGAAAGCTTCAGTTCAGTAAAAAAGGAAGAACACTTCTGTGTTAAACAAAGAAAAGAAGGTGCGCACATTTTGGAGCTCGAGGGGTCTGCATAATGAAGACTCATCTTGTGACTCTTCAGCAAGTGGACTCACGGATTCTCCAGGTGAAGCTGGTGACAGAGGATCCCCTCCTCACTCTTCCGAGGGGATGCGTGAGAGATGAGCCGGGAGGAAGGAGGCGCTCCCTTGCATGGCGCTGGCCCAGCGTCAGGACAGTGGCGCAGACACCCACATCCGAGCCTCCTTCTGCGATGTGGAGACGCAGGGCTGATGGGCCCCTCCCCTCTCCCGGCATCCTGGGGGAAGCAGAGGGCCCTGCACACCACCTTCCCATTCTGTCTCGTCCTCACTGCTTCACAGTGTCTTTGCAACCTCTTTTTTAAATTGATTTTTTATTGAAGGATAATTGCTTTATAGAATCTTACTGTTTTCTGTCAAACCTCAATATGAATCAGCCATAGGTATACATATATCCCCTCCCTTTTGAAACTCCGTCTCATCTCCCTCCCCTCTTTGTAACTTATTGCAATCTCATCTGTGATGCTTGAAGGAAATGCAAATTAAAACCGAAGTGTTTTTGACACTGCAGTTTAGCTTCCTCGCATTTTATACATCGTGCAGGCTGACCCACTTCATTCAACAGGAAGGAAATGGCAACCCACTCCAGTATCCTTGTCTGGAACATCTCATGGACAGTGGAGCATGGTGGGCTGCAGTCCATGGGGTCGCAAAGAGTCGGCCTTGACTGAGAGACTAACACTAACACTAAGGCGGAGAAGGGGACGGCAGGGGATGAGATGGCTGGATGGCGTCACCGACTCGATGGACGCGAGTCTGAGTGAACTCCGGGAGATGGTGATGGACAGGGAGGCCTGGCGAGCTGCGATTCATGGGGTCACAAAGAGTCAGACAGGACTGAGCGACTGAACTGATCCGAACTGAAACGCGACTTAGGGATGAGGAGACTGGCCTCAGACGCCAGGATGGAGAGATGAAGACGCACTTCTCAGTGTGCCCCTCAAGCACCTGTGAGAAGTCAGCAGCTGTGTCCTGACCCATCATGTGAGCACCCATCGCTGAAAATTCTGGAACCTGCACTTTAGGGAATGCGTTTATTGTTCTTGCTGATCCGTCACTAAGTCACGTCTGACTCCGCGACTCTATGGACTGCAGCATGCTAGGCTTCCCTGTCCTCCACCATCTCCTGGGGTTTGCTCAAAATCATGTCCACTGAGTCAGTGATGCCATCCAACCATCTCATCCTCTGTGTCCCCTGCTCCCCCTTCTTCTCCCCCTTCTCTGCCCTCATTCTTTCCCAGCATCAAGGTCTTTTCCAGTGAGTTGGCTCTTCGCATCAGTTGGCCAAAGTTTTGGAGCTTCAGCTTTAGAACCAGTCCTGCTAATGAATATTCAGGGTTGATTTCCTTTGGGATTGAATGTTTTGATCTCCTGGCAGTCCAAGGGGCTCTCAAGAGTCTTCCCCAGCACCACAGGTTGAAAGCATCAGTTCTTTGGTGCTCAGCCTTCTTTATGGTCCAGCTCTCGCATCCTTACACGACTATAGCTTTGATTGCACAGACCTTTGCAAAGCGATGTGTGTCTTCTTTTTAAAACGCTGTCTAGGTTTGTCACAGCTATTCTTCCAAGGAGCAATTGTCTTTTAACTTTGTGGATTTTGGAGCCCAAGAAAATGAAATCTGACAGTTTTTTGTAGATTTTCCACATCTAAGAGAGTGGATTTAACTAGGAACACATAGATAATGATTCAATCCTTTCATATCTGGAAGTCAGTAGTATTTTCAGAGGTGAGCTATGTCCTTGAGCAAAGAAAGCGAGTCATCTGTGACCACGGGAAGTGTGTCTTCTCCTGGAGATCAGGTGAGCCTTTGAGCACCAAGGCTCTCAGGTCCTGAGCCCGCCAGGCTCCTGGAGGCCCTGACGTCCGGCTCAGTCACGTTGTGTGGCGTCAGGTCAGCTCTCTGGTGATGGGGAGAGGAGTACCGCCCTCCAAACAAGGGCCATAATGTGAACTAGAAACAGCTCCTTCATTTCGTGTAAAGCTTTTACACTGTAGGCTGGGGAACGCATTTTATTAGTTTATTACCCACCTGGCACTTCAGACAGCCTCACCCCCTGTACGCAGACAGCAATTAAACAGGAAACTCTCCGAGGATCACTTTAAGAAATGAATGTCCGGATGCAGATAAATGAAGGCGAGATGAATAAACGTTACCTATACACGGCCCTGCGTGTGCATCCTTTCCTAATGCATGGACGTGTGCAGATGTGCACACACAAAATCCATTTTAAAATGAAACGGCGTGGCACTCGTCTTGGGGTCAGCATGCCCCTTTCCTTCTGTGAGCTCTTGAGGCAAATGCAGTAATGTGATCGTATGGCTTATGCTTTGGGGATGAGTGATTTGCCTGTTTATGAGGATCAGGCGAATCACGTGTCCTATTCCAGTGCCCCGCCTCACTTCAGGGGCTTTCTGCTCATAGAGGGGAACCCGCCCAGCTTAAAGACATGGATCTGGACACCGGGACCCACACACTTGGGCTTCCCTGGTGGCTCAGGTGGTACAGAATCTGCCTGCAGTGCAGGATACCCGGGTCCGATCCTGGGGTTGGGAAGATTCCCTGGAGAAGGGAATGGCAACCCACTCCAGGATTCTTGCCTGGAGAATTCCATGGACAGAGGAGACTAGAGGGCTACAGTCCATGGGGTCACAAAGAGTCAGACACAGCTGAGTGACGTTCGCTTTCCCCACCCACTCTCAGTAAGATGAAGGCTGATGCTGCAGTCACGTGGTCCATGAGCCTATCCCAGGCTAGAAAATGCTTCTGATGTCTAGGATTTCTCTGCAATTTCATGATACGTTAAGCTAGAATTTCAGAAAGGAGAAAATAAAATAGATTTACTATGTGCTATAATTGGGCCCAGCTTTCAACCCCTTACTTCTGAGAATGAATAGCATGTATCTTTCCCAGTGAAACTAAGGATAAAATCCAGACCTCCTGAAACATCAGTTCCTCCTTTTACCTGAACTGAAGTTCACCTTTCTCCCCCAGGCTGTTATTCCAGAAAGGAGTATTGATCAAACAGTTTTAGTACCAAATTGGTTCACTCAACTCCAGAGATATGAGTCTGTCTCTTATACACATCTAGATGTGTATAAGAGACAGGGCAAATTGATNTAGTGGCCTTCTTTGTCTCTTTTCACAGCCTTCGTTTTAAAGTCTATTTTATCGGATATAAGTATGGCTACTCCTGCTTTCTTTTGGTCTCTATTTGCATGAAATATCTTTTTCCAGACCTTCACTTTCAGTCTGTATGCGTCCCTTGGTTTGAAGTGGGTCTTGTGTAGACAGCATATAGAGCGGTCTTGCTTTTTTATCCATTCAGCCAGTCTTTGTCTTTTGGTTGGGGCATTCAGCTCATTTATATTTAAGGTAATTATTGATAAGTATGCTCCTGTTGCCATTTACTTTGTTGTTTTGGATTTGAGTTTATAAACCTTTTCTGTGTTTCCTGTCTAGAGAAGATTCTTTAGCATCTGTTGGAGAGCTGGTTTGGTGGTGNCATTTATTTCTGCCCTAATTTTTATGATTTCTTTCTTTCTGCTAACCCTGGGGTTCTTCATTTCTTCTTTTTCTAGTTGCTTTACATGAAGAGTTAGGTCAGTTATTTGATTTTTGTCCTGTTTTTTGAGGTAGGCTTGTATTGCTATGAACCTTCCACTTAGCACTGCTTTTACTGGATCCCATAGGTTTTGGGTTGTTGTGTTTTCATTTTTATTCATTTCTATGTATATTTTGATTTCTTCTGTGTTTTGTTGGTTATTCAGAAGTGTGTTGTTTAGCCTCCATATATTTGTATTTTTAATTTTTTTTTTCCTGCAGTTGACATCTAATCTTAACACATTGTGATCAGAAAAGATGCTTGAGATGATTTCAGTTTTTTTGAATTTACCAAGACTAGATTTATGGCCCAAGATGTGATTTATCCTGGAGAAGGTTCCATGTGCACTTGAGAAAAAGGTGAAATTCATTGTTTTGGGGTGAAATGTCCTATAGATATCAATTAGGTCTAACTGGTCTATTGTATCATTTAAAATTTGTGTTTCCTTGCTAATTTTCTGTTTAGTTGATCTATCCATAGGTGGGAATGGGGTATTAAAGTCTCCCACTATTATTGTGCTACTGTTAATTTCCCCTTTCATATTTGTTAGCATTTGCCTTACATATTGTGGTCTCCTATGTTGGGTGCATATATATTTATAATTGTTATATCTTCTTCTTGGATTGATCCTTTGATCATTATGTAGTATCCTTCTTTGTCTCTTTTCACAGCCTTTGTTTTAAAGTCTATTTTATCTGATATGAGTATTAATACTCCTGCTTTCTTTTGGTCTCCATTTGTGTGAAATATCTTTTTCCAGCCCTTCACTTTCAGTCTGTATGTGTCCCTTGTTTTGAGGTGGATCTCTTGTAGACAGCATGTATAGGGGTCTTATTTTTGTATCCATTCAGCCAATCTTTGTCTTTTGGTTGGGGCATTCAGGCCATTTACATTTAAGGTAATTATTGATAAGTATGATCCCATTACAATTTACTTTATTGTTTTGGGTTTGAGTTTATAAACCTTGTCTGTGTTTCTTGTCTAGAGAAGATCCTTTAGCATTTGTTGAAGAGCTGGTTTGGTAGTGCTGAATTCTCTCAGCTTTTGCNGCATTCAGGCCATTTACATTTAAGGTAATTATTGATAAGTATGATCCCATTACAATTTACTTTATTGTTTTGGGTTTGAGTTTATAAACCTTGTCTGTGTTTCTTGTCTAGAGAAGATCCTTTAGCATTTGTTGAAGAGCTGGTTTGGTAGTGCTGAATTCTCTCAGCTTTTGCTTGTCTGTAAAGCTTTTGATTTCTTCTTCATATTTGAATGAGATCCTTGCTGAGTGTAGTAGTCTGGGTTGTAGGTTTTTTTTTTTTTTTCATCAATATAAGTATGTCCTGCCATTCCCTTCTGTCTTGAAGAGTTTCTATTGAAAGATCAGCTGTTATCCTTATGGGGATCCCCTTGTGTGTTATTTGTTGTTTTTCCCTTGCTGCTTGTAATATTTGTTCTTTGTGTTTGATCTTTGTCAATCTGATTAATATGTGTCTGGCTGTGTTTCACCTTGTGCTGTTTGGGACTCTGGGTTTCTTGGATTGGGTGGCTATTTCCTTCCCCATTTTAAGGAAGTTTTCAACTATTATCTCCTCACATATTTTCTCATGGCCTTTCTTTTTGTCTTCTTCTTCTGGGACTCCTATGATTTGAATTTTGGGGCATTTAACATTGTCCCAGAGGTCTCTAACGTTGTCCTCATTTCTTTTAATTCTTTTCTCTTTTTTCCTCTCTGCTTTATTTATTCCCACCATTCTATCTTCCACCTTACTTCTGCCTCAGTTATCTTCTGACTCAGTTATTCTGCTCTTTTTTATTTCTTCTCGTTCTTTGTTAAACTTTTCTTGCATCTTCTCAGTCTTTGTCTCCAGACTGTTTATCTATAACTCCATTTTGTTTTCAAGATTTTGGGTCATTTTTACTATCATTATTCTGAATTCTTTTTCAGATAGATTCCCTATCACCTCCTCTTTTGTTTGATTTGGTGGGCTTTTATCATTTTCCTTTACCTGATGAATATTTTTCTGCCTTTTCATCTTGTTGAGATTGCTGTGTTTGGGGTGGCCTTTCTGTATGCTGGAAGTTTGTGCTTCCTCTTTATTGTGGAGTTTTCTCCCTGTGGGTGGGGTTGGATGAGTAGCTTGTCATGGTATCCTGGTTAGGGAAGCTTGTGTCTGTGTTCTTATGGGTGGAGCTGGATCTCTTCTCCTCTGGAGTGCAACGAAGTGTCCAGTAGTGAGTTTTGAGGTGTCTATGGGTTTGATGTGACTTTTGGCCACCTGTATTTCAATGCTCAGGGTTATGTTCCTGCATTGTTGGAGAATTAGCTTGGTATGTCTTTCTGTGAAACTTGCTGGCTCTTGGGTGGAGCTTGGTTTCAGTGTAGGCGTGGAGGCTTCTGGATGAGCTCTTGTCGATTAATGTTTCCTGGAGGCAGGAGTTTTCTGGTGTTCTCAAGTTTGGATTTAAGCCTCCTGCTTCTGGCTTTCAGTCTTATTCTTACAGTAGCCTCAAGTCTTCTCCATCCATACAGCACCGCTGATAAAACATCTAGGTTAATGGTGAAAAGATTCTCCACAGTGAGGGACATCCAGAGAGGTTCACAGAGTTACATGGAGAAGAGAAGAGAGGGGAGGGAGATAGAGGTGACCAGGAGGAGAAGAGGGGAAATCAAAAGGGGAGAGTGCAGTCTAGCCAGTAATCAATTCCCTGTTTGCTCTCCGCAGTCTGGAACACTCAGAGAGGTTCACAGAGTTACATAGAGAAAAGAGGGAGGAAGGAGATAGAGGTGACCAGGAGGAGAGGAGAGGGAGTCAAAAGGAGAGAGAACAGTCTAGCTAATAATCAATTCCCTAAGTGTTCTCCACAGCCTGGAGCACCCAGAGAGATTCACAGAGTTAAGTAGAGAAGAGAAGGGAGAGGGAGGAGATAGAGGTGACTTGGGGGAGAAAAAGGAGAGTCAAAAGGAGAGAAAGCAATCAAACCAGTAATCACACCCCCAAGTGAAAAGGGATCCTGAAGATTAGATTCTTAAAGGCACAAAACTGATAACAAATACCAAGAAGCAAAGATTAAAAATCTGGAGTCGAGGTTAGACTCTCAAAAATATTAAAAATACAAAACATCCAGCCTGGAGTGAGAGGAGACACAGACGCTCAGGGAGCATTGGTCTCCAGGTCTCAGGGAGCTGGCACCAGAGTCTATCTCCCTTTAGCCCAGATGATGTTCTGAGAACCGTTCTTCTCATCAGGCCATTGCAGATCTTTGAGACTGACTCCTGGGGTCCGTGTTCTCTCTGAGCCCAGCTTTCCAGGGCACATGGCATCCCACTGTCCACTGTTGGCTGCCCATTTTCTTTCTGCCAGGCACTGCTCTGGGCACACAGCCTGGAAGGTGACTGTTTCCAGGTCAGCCAGTCAGCAATTTTTAGAACTGCAGGCTGCAAGATATGGAAACATTTTTTTTGTGTGTTTGTGTATATATTTTCATTACAATTTTATTTTTACTTAAATGGTTGCAAGAAAATGTAAAACCTACTGCACACTTTCAGAAACAGATGGGTAGTAGGTAGTCGAATTTTACCACGCTGGTTATGAAATGAAACTGACAACAAGAAGAAACATGCAACGAATCTTTTTGCCGATTTTAGGTGCTGGGCATTTCCCCAGGGATCCCATGGTGGTGCTGGCTCCCTTAAGGCTTTGTATGCTGGTAACACAGACTCTTCTTGAGGGCTGGGCTCTTCCATGACAAAGACACATCCTAGTGACTTTGTGGTTGCCTGGAACCTTCCTCTCCCCGTGGTCGCCAGCTGGATGGTGTTACACCAGATCCCGCAGTTAAGTTACACAACGGGCTACGTCCAGACTGAGAGAGCAAAGCCCGGGGTAACTCCATCACACCCACGTTTAGCACAGAATGAGAAATTCAGTGTTAAGCCTGAAAGGCAGGATGTGGGGGTGCAAGGCAAAGCAGGTTAACAGAGTGGAGAGAGGAGGGTCTTCCAGGGTTCGTCCCTGTGGAGCTGGCCGTTCCAGGGCTCTCTTCTGGAAGCCTTTCTTCAGTCACATTTTGGAAATTCACGATGGATGTCAGCAGACTCAAAGTTTCAAGAACTACTGGAGAAATCTGTGCACGTTGCTTAGTTCAGTGTTTTCCCAGCTTAATCACGGAATATTTTTTTGGTTTGTTTTGAATAGCAGCTATTTTTATCCACTCTTTAGAAAACACCTGCTTAGACAGTATATTGTTTCATGCTTTTAGCTGCAGCAGAATCATCCCTTATATAGAAGGAGGGCCACGGTGTGCACCTTCGCCAGCGTGCATGTGAGCTCTTAGGCTGGTCCACCAGCGGGAGTGATGACAGGTGTCACAAGGCAGCTTGAACTTCCATCTGACATGACACTGCTAAGAAGGGTTGCACACTCACAAGTGGGGCTCCTTAGTTCATTTTAGGGAGTGCATACCTGCAACACGCCAGGACTTGTGCCAGGCGCCAGACACACGGCAAGGAGTCTGAGGACACTGATGCGTATTAAAGGCATGTTTAAAATGTTGCAGATCACAAAAGAGGAAGGGTATTTCTCCTTGAGAGAACTGAGGCTAGTATGTTTTTTTTCCCTTGAAAGGGAACAGTTGAATTGGGTCTTAAAGGTTGAATAGAAGGTTACCAGGCTGAGATGCAGGTTGGGTTGGGGACAGATTTCAGGGGCCATGAACAGAAACACGTGTTGGCTGAGGGGCGGTGGGGTACGATTCAGAGCCCACTCCCACATGTGGGTTCGTTCTTGCACACCCAGCAATCCCCCAACAGCAGCTGGGGGTCCTGCAGTTCAAGTCACCTCTGACACCATCTACTCAGAGACAGCATCTCACGCCTCTGTGTCAGCTCCAATCACAGTCCAAGTGTTACCTCTGCTCCTGCCCTAGCCACTATAATTCAGAAGTTTCCACGACCCTCTCTTTGGGTTTGATTCATTTGCTGGAGTGGCTCAAAGAACTCAGGAAAATATTTTACTTACCAACTAGATGACATCCGGATGGAAGAGCTGCACGGGGCAGGGTGGGGGAAGAGGTGTGGGTGCACCACTCTCCCTGACATGACTGTCTTCACCAGCCTGGACGCCTTCTGAGAGAGCCTCTGCGTTTTTGGTTTTTATGGCGGCTTCCTTACTGAGGCGTGGTTGATTAAACCACTTGCCCCCGGCACCAGAGTCAACCTCCAGCCCCTNCCTATTGATTAATGTTCCCTGGAGTTAGGAGCTCTCTGGTGTTCTCAGGATTTGGACTTAAGCCTCCTGCCTCTGGTTTTCAGTCTTATTCTTATATTCAGCTCAAGACTTCTCCATCTATACTTCACTTTCAGATAGTTCCTTGATCCGCCTTATACTTCTCAAGATCTATAGGCCCCTTCCTATGTAGTCGTTGCTAACTACCGCATTTTGATCTATTGCACCTGTCACTTCCAAGGCGGTTCCCTCTGTTTTCGCTTCTTCTGTTTGCTGGCCTCTTCAGTGTCTAATTTCTGCCCTGATACAAGGGTGCGGTGGTGGACACTTTTTTAGGCTCACTTGTTCAGTCGTGCTGCGGGGAGGGAGGGACGCTGCAAACAAATATCACTGGCGTGTGCTCACAGTGTCTCGGCCACACTGGGTTTGCCTCTGCTCACAGCGTGTGTGCTTTCCCTGTCTACACTGCTTAGGCTCCAGGTTGCTCTGCTGGGAACTGTCTGAGGCCGGCCCTGGGTTGTATGTGCTTCCCAGGTCTAAGCCGCTCAGGTTCAGGTACTCGGGTACTCCTCAGAGGCGCAGACTTGGTTGGGCCCGCTTTTTGTGCCCTTCCCAGGTCTGAGCAGCTCAGGTGACCAGGTGTTTGGTGAGCGCAGTATCTGTGACTTATCGCCTCTCCCATCCCTGCCGCTTGGTTTTTTGGGTGTATAACCGGCGCACCATCTCAGGCAGATGTTGACCGTCCAGAATCCCAGGAAGTCTTGGTTAGCAGCGAAACCTGTTTGCACTTTGGTAGATAATGCCTCTCTGGGGCTGCGATCGCCCCCTTCCAGCTCTGGCTGCCCTCGCCTGCCTGTCTCCAGCGGGGGATGGGCCGGTTCGCTGCTGGCTAGCTCTAGTCAGTCCTTTGTTCTGTGAGCCAGTTTTCCTGTGGTAGCTATCCCACAGTCTGGTTTGCTATCTCAAGTTAGTTCCTTCAGATTGCCATTGGGGCATTCAGGCCCAGTCCTTACTCTAAGCAATGCAGGCCGCGCCTTCCTGCCTAGCCCCCGCTTGCTAGTGGCAGATGCGGGCGTCTGCGCTGCTTCTCCGCTGGGAGTTACCGTTGGGCACATAATCTATGGGTTTTAATTATCTTTCCTCCCAGTTATGTTGCCCTCTGAGGTTCCAAAGCTCACTACAGACTTGCCAGTGAAAGTGTTTCCTGGGGTTTGGAAACCTCTCTCTTTTTTAAGACTCCTTTCTTGGGATGGATCTCCGTCCCTACCTCTTTTGTCTCTCTTTTTATCTTTTATATTTGTTCCTACCTCCTTTCGGAGACAATGGGCTGCTTTTCTGGGTGCCAATGTCTTCTGCCAGCATTCAGAAGTTGTTTTCTGGAATTTACTCTGCGTTCAAATGCNCTCTCTCTTTTTTAAGACTCCTTTCTTGGGATGGATCTCCGTCCCTACCTCTTTTGTCTCTCTTTTTATCTTTTATATTTGTTCCTACCTCCTTTCGGAGACAATGGGCTGCTTTTCTGGGTGCCAATGTCTTCTGCCAGCATTCAGAAGTTGTTTTCTGGAATTTACTCTGCGTTCAAATGCTCTTTTGATGAATTTGTGGGGGAGAAAGTGGTCTCCCCATCCTATTCCTCCACCATCTTAGGACCGCCCCCTGAACTCTTCTATTTCCTTAAGAAATGAATCCCTTTTGATTCTTCGATCTCGACTTAGCCAGTAGTTACCAGTAAATCTCCAACGACCCTGGGAAGAAGATCCCATGGCTGGACTTGCTTCCCGGTTACTTGCTAAATTGCTCTGGCGATCTAAACGATTCATTGGATGGCTGATTTTTGGCATTTGGGGATTAATAGCTATTTGCACCACTGCTGCTATCACTGGTGTTGCTTTAAAACCCCAATTCAAACACATAATTTTATTCAAAATTGGACTAAAGATGCCCACTCAGGCTCAGATAGATGAGGATAGATGAGGATATTCAAGATGAAATACAGGAACTAAAAACAGCCATCAAATGGGTTGGAGATCAATTAATAGATGTACAAAAACAGGTGATGCTAAACTGTGATTGGAATTCTACTCAATTTTGTGTTCAGTTCAGTCGCTCAGTCGTGTCCAACTCTTTGCGACCCCATGAATTGCAGCACGCCAGGCCTCCCTGTCCATCACCAACTCCCGGAGTTCACTCAGACTCACGTCCATCGAGTCAGTGATGCCATCCAGCCATCTCATCCTCTGTCATCCCCTTCTCCTCCTGCCCCCAGTCCCTCCCAGCAGCAGAGTCTTTTCCAATGAGTCAACTCTTCGCATGAGGTGGCCAAAGTACTGTAGTTTCAGCTTTAGCATCATTCCTTCCAAAGAAATCCCAGGACTGATCTCCTTCAGAATGGACTGGTTGGATCTCCTTGCAGTCCAAGGGACTCTCAAGGGTCTTCTCCAACACCACAGTTCAAAAGCATCAATTCTTCGGCACTCAGCCTTCTTCACAGTCCAACTCTCACATCCATACATGACCACAGGAAAAACCATAGCCTTGACTAGACAGACCTTAGTCAGCAGAGTAATGTCTCTGCTTTTGAATATGCTATCTAGGTTGGTCATAACTTTTCTTCCAAGGAGTAAGTGTTTCTTAATTTTATGGCTGCAGTCACCATTTGCAGTGATTTTGGAGCCCCAAAAAATAAAGTCTGCCACTGTTTCCCCCTCTATTTCCCATGAAGTGATGGGACCGGATGCCATGATCTTCGTTTTCTNGTCAGATGGACCTTTGCTGGCAAAGTAATGCCTCTGCTTTTCAATATGCTATCTAGGTTGGACATAACTTTTCTTCCAAGGAGTAAGCATCTTTCAATTTCATGGCTGCAGTCACCATCTGAGGAGTTCGTTTTCATATTGCTTTGGGGATGAAAGAGAGAAAGAGATGGAGAAGGAAAGAGATGGAGTGAGAGGGTGGAGAGGGTGGAGTGATCAATGGGTGTGAAGTGACTGAAAAGCGGCCAGTTGACTAGCTTATCTTTCGGGATATTCAGAAAGCAGCAGAAGCAATCACGACCAAATGTCACTCACATCAGGGTCACTCAGATTGCTTCAGAAACCCGAGGCTTCTGCAGCGAAGCAGCCTTGCACACCGGGTAGGACCACCTGTCCAGACGAGGATGGTTTGGGTGGCAGCTGCCCAGATTTACCATCATCTCATCTAAAGCGCTGCAAGGAGGCGTTAACCACTCTCCAGACATTTTCCACAGAAGGGAACTCCCAGGACCAGCTTGCTTTGCTCCAGCTATGAGCTACATGGGCCAGCAATGGCATCAAAGATTAGCTCCTGGGAGAGCTCACAGAAACCCAGATGGTGGTGGGTAGATATGGTGAGGGCCTCCCCAGAGGCCCCATCTAGGAATATTCTAAGTTTAGCAAAACAAACCCACGAAACACTCTCGACTATAAGCAAATGCAATCTTAAAATATTTTGGTTCTATAATCCCATAAATTTCCATCTATTATAATGGTGAAAATTAAATGGTGAACCATAGTTAATATGTATTTATCAATTTAGAAGTAAAAAGGTATGGATCCATTGCAATGTCACAGCTTTTATTCAATAATAGTTAGACTGCTAACCCACAGCTCTGACGAAATCTGTCTCATTTCCATAATGTTTTCCAATGATTTCAGGTAGTAAGAACAGTGACGATGTCAGTGTTTTTCATTTTTTCAGATAATGTGCAATCAGTATTTCCTAGATTATATAATATATTCTACGTGTGATCCTTCCAATTAAAAAATTTGTCTGCACTGGGATTTTTTCAAATATGTAGATGGAAATGAGTGGGACCAATTTATCTTATTCAGAAGAGACCCTGAGGTGGAATGTGGTATTGACATAGAGACTATGCCTTTCTACCCAGCGCAGGGAAGGGGTATACACATTTTATAGGAAAGGAAAAAAAAAATTCACATGATCTGCTGCTAACTGTGGAAGTCTTGTTGAATTTTATTTAGTCCATTCATTTAATAAATGTTTTTCCCGTAGAGTTCATTTAAAAATTAATGAAACCATTATCTTTCTCTAGTTGACTGACTGACTTGTATGATAACGTCTAGGCCCATCCGTTACGTGTGATCAGTTGCTTCAATAGTGTCAGACTCTCTGCACCCTTGTGGACTGTATCCCACCAGGCTCCTCTGTCCACAGGGTTCTTCAGGCAAGATATTGGAGTGGGAGGCCGTTTCCTCCTCCAGGGGGTCTTCCTGACCCAGGGAGTGAACCCTCATCTCTGGCATCTCCTGCCCTGCAGGTGGATTCTTTACCCACTGAACCACCAGGGAAGACCCTGGATCCATCCATCTTAAGTCGAATGACATGATTTAATTACTTTTATGGCTGAGTAGTCTTCCACTGTGTATATGTACCACGTGTGTACCCATTCGCCTGTTAGCAGACGCTTAGGTTGCTTCCATGTAAACAGCATTTACACGCTTCCATGTAAACAGTGCTGCAGTGAACCCTGGCGTGCATGCATCTTTCTGAATGATGGTTTTCTCTAGACACATGCCTGCAAGCGGGATTCCTGGTCACGCTGTAGTTCTACTTTTTTATAAAGCCACCTCCACACTGTTCTCCATAGTGGCTGCACCAATTCACATCCCCACCAAAAGTGTGGGAAGAGTCCCCTTTTCTCCACTCCCTCTCCAGCGTTTATTGTTTGTAAACTTCAGCGCATGCAGCTCAATATTGAAAAAGAAAATCCAGTCAAAAAATGAGCTGAAGATCTAAGTAGACATTTCTCCAGACCGTTTCCCTACATTTTGTGTGTTGAAGCCCTGATTTCCTTATGGCTGGACTTGGTGATGGACTCTCTCAGGAGGGAATTGAGCTTAGAGGTGGACCCTGATTCTATGGGCTTCCCAGGTCACACTACAGGTAACAAGCCACTGGCCAGTGCAGGAGACACAGTGGATATCTGCGGGTCGGGAAGATCCCCTGGAGAAGGAAATGGCAACCCACTCCAGTATTCTTGCCTGGAGAATCCCATGGACAGAGGAGCCTGGTAGACTGGTAGAGGGAACAGTGCATGGGGTAGCAAAGAACTGGACATGACTGAAGTAACTTACACATACTCACTGATCCTGTAGAATTAGTGTCCTTGTAAGAAGAGAAGAGGGCTCTCTCTCCAGGCCCCCAAGGACAGTCCCTGAGAAGGCACAGTGAGCAGCTGGCAGTCTGAAAGCCAGGGAGAGAGCCATCTTCAGAAACCCACCTCCAGTGGATCCTAGATCTTGGGCCACTAGTCTGTAGAACTGTGAGCACGTGGATTTCTGTTGCTCGAGCCGTTCCGTCTGAGGCATTTTTTTATGGCAACCTGAGCAGCCTAGTATAGGGAACATAGATGCTGCTTTTCATCCATCTTGCTGTTTACCTGTCCCTTGCCCTGGAGTCTAAGACCATTGTTGGCAGAGATTTGAATCTTATCTGCTAACTGACAAATCCCCAGCATCAAGATCCCCTGGAGGAGGAAATGGCGACCCACTCCAGTGTTCTTGCCTGGGAAATCCTAAGGACAGAGGAGCCCAGTGGGCTACAGTCCATGGGGTCATGAAGAGTCAGACACAACTGACCAACACGCACAGTCATTGTTTATCCCTTTTTCTTTACTTTCAAAAATAAATGATGGTGAGTTCCCTGGGAGGGAGGCTGTGGGGGACTTTTCTGTGATGATGAGTGGGAGCAGGTGAGCAGGGCCCTCTGCAGGTGACCTCGGAGGACAGGAGCAGAGAGCAGGCGGGCGTGGCTGCGCCCTGGTCGGCACCCGCTCAGTCCAGCTAACAAGTGAAGGCCTGCCTTCCAGACACAGACAGAAGGCTGCGAGGAGAGGAAGGGGCCCTTCAGCCCCGGCCCAGGCCTCAGGAGGGCTGCCCAGAGGGGTACCTGAGCCTTTAGTGGCAGGGGCAGATGGTGATGCATCGTCACATGCAGTCAACAGACCCACGAAAGCAAGGGTGCTGACCAGCACGTCCCCAGGAAAGGTCTCCGGAGGAGCTTTACTACCTTCTGAACCCATGTCTACAAGACAACCAGAACTCTACAGACAGACCAAATCTGCTACAGACGGAAATCGCCGCCACGACCCGCTTGGTGGTAAGCAGCGGAACCTCCGCATACAGCTGTCTTCCCCCATGATGATCACCTCATTTCAGCAGTAAGGGCAGTTCCCCTGGATGTCCCTACGGCTTTTGTCCTGGGGGCTTGTCGGTGTCCATTTCACCATGAGGTTAGCATCCTCATGGCCGCTGGAGCACCGCGCTCCGCAGGAATGGCCCTCGGCTGCCAGAGCTTAGTGACTGATTTCCCAGCTGGATGAGGCTGGCGAGGGGAGCGGGAACCGTGAGTCTGACTCATCGCCACGTACGGCTGTTTACATTTGGCAGAGACTCCGAAGTTCACGCCAGGCTCGCACAGCCTCTGCCCTTATCCAGGTAGAGGAAACTCAGGAGCTTGTGGCCGGAGCCCGAGAGTGCCCACGTGGTGCCCGCCACATCAGCCTGAGCGGCTTGGAGGCTGCAGTGACTGCGGCTGGGGCTTTCAGAGGGGGCGACAGCGTAGCGCCGGGGAGACGGAGCTCAGCAGAGCCTGTGACTGTTATCACCTGTGGTTGTTTGGGACCAGCGCCGGCTGGTGCAACTTGCACTGACCATCCAAGGAACGTCCCATCACTTGACGTATCTGCTGTGAAGAGGGACTTCCTGTAGACGTGTGGACACCACACCCGTCTGAAGGGCCTGGCATTTTGGACTTCCCTCCAGTCTCAAGCACACGTACCAACAGTACCAGAGCTGAGACAGGCTGTTTATCCCTGTGCCCTGCATTCACTCCTTCACACAAACCCCACGAGGAAGGTGTCAGTACTGCCCAGTTGCTCAGAGGAAGAAGCGGATGACCTCGTAACAAATACTGGACACCGATCCAGAACGTTCCATCTCTCTGCCTCGTGTTTTGGAGCCAGGAGCGTGGCGGAGGCGGAGCTGGAGGGAAGGTGCCGTGTGGCACAGCTGAGCGCACGCAGCGCGGGGCCAAGGCTGGGGCGCTGCCGCCCGCCTGCCCCGGGCCCGGCCGCGCTCCGCCCGGAATCCCCATGCTCTGGGCTCAACAACCATCTTGGAAAATGGAAGCGCGTCTCGGGAGGAGGAGAGGACACACCCCCATTTGCTGAACAGGGCGGACACCGCGGCCCCGCCAGGAGGTGGGGAGGGCAGAGTCCCTGTGTCATGGGGAACCTGTGACGGGCTGAGCTGTGAAGTCGAGGGGAATTCTCCATCACATACTGATTTCTTCCACAATTACGGCGCTCAGGATTTTAAAAACTCGGTGTGCAGACTGCAAGTTTCGCTCGGCATGAAAATAGCACCTGTGAGAGGGGACAGCCCCTCTCCGGTCAGAAAAGTGTACGAAGAGAATCAAGACGCAACAGTGGGAGACGCGTAGACACTGAGGCCCTCAGCCCAGGCCAGGGGTGCGCAGCTGAGAGAGGGGGCTGCAGGGTCGGGGTGAGACCAGCTCCCTTGTCTGGTGGGTTTCTACNCGGTCAGAAAAGTGTACGAAGAGAATCAAGACGCAACAGTGGGAGACGCGTAGACACTGAGGCCCTCAGCCCAGGCCAGGGGTGCGCAGCTGAGAGAGGGGGCTGCAGGGTCGGGGTGAGACCAGCTCCCTTGTCTGGTGGGTTTCTACCAGACGCCCAGGGAACTAAAGTGTGACTGAGAGGAGGAGAAGCAGGGGCTGGCCAGCCGCACCCAGCCCACCCCACGCCCGGGGTGAGCTCTGAGTGCACCAAAGCCTGCTGTCTGCAGGGCAGTGGGCACAGAGCTGGGGCATGTGGGCCTGGGGTGCGGCGGGCTCCCCCGCTTCCCGATTGACCTGCTCTCGGCTCTCTTGGCAGAGGACGCGTCTGTCTGAGATGGAGCAAGCCCAGCCTGAGCAAGCCTTTGCAAGACGCCCACGGCAGCCAGGGCTACACCCACCCCTTGATGCGCCATCACAGTCGCTGATGAGGAAAGTCGTTCTGACACGTTCAAGATCCTTGACAGCCAGTCTCCTCTTGGGTCCTGAGGCATTTGCTCCCAGGAGCGGGAGAGAGACACCGACGCAGCCAGGATGACATAAAGCAGGGCCTTCCTGGGGCATAAATCTCCACCAGAAGTTGGGGCGAATTCACTGGGTTTCATCACAGTGCTTTTTTTACTTTTTTAAACCCCTGTTACTTTCGTGATTAAGGTGCTTTCTCCTGACCTTGGGGCCAGTCAGGAATCAGTATGTAGCTTTACAGTGATTTCAGCTTCAAAACATTTGACCTTTGAATATGCTCATCATTTTTCCTATTATGCAGAGAACTTCCCAGCTTCACGACACATGACTCTTGGGCTGACTACTAGGCAAGCACTCGCAGGATAAAGAGGAAGAGAAAGATTAAGGCCTGATGGCATTAGCAGTAATCACACTGAAATATGTCTCACTGAACTCTAGCCCATCATAAAGAACACGCTGTAACTAACTGTGGAAGGAGGAGGGTGATACTATTCAACATCCACAAATACAGAAGGGTTGAATGTACTAAAATACCTGTTCTGTTAACTATCTAGGAAGCCACTCTGTTTTCCACAAGATACTATTTAAAATATGGTAACGATGACCTTATGTGCAAGACAGCAAAAGAGACACAGATATGAAGAACAGAGTTTTGGACTCTGGAGGAGAAGGCGAGCATGGGATGATTTGAGTGAATAGCATTGAAACATGTATATTACCTTCTGTGAAATGAATGACCAGCCCAAGTTGGATGGATAAAACAGAGCACTCAAAGCCAGGGTGCGCTGGGATGACCCAGAGGGATGGGATGGGGAGGGAGGTGGCAGGGGCGTTCAGGATGGGGGACACATGTGCACCCATGGCTGATTCATGTCAACGTGTGGCAAAAGCGACCTCAATATTGTAAAGTAATTAGCCTCCAATTAAAAATAATAAATTAATTGTTAAAAAAGAAAAAATATTGCACTAAGAAATCTAGGTGGCATGGAGAAGGCACTCGAGAAACCCGTGCTGATTTTGAAGAAGTAAGCGTGAACGACCGAGAATTCCCTCTGGCTGACCTTCTTATTAAATGCATATCTTGCTGCTGGAGACAAGACATACATTGTCCCCAACAGGCAACTGCTTACTAGCTCTGTTACATAGAACAA
>SJYS01025124.1:263533-275114 GCA_006410695.1 Philantomba maxwellii | reverse complement strand
GCTGATGAGGAAAGTCGTTCTGACACGTTCAAGATCCTTGACAGCCAGTCTCCTCTTGGGTCCTGAGGCATTTGCTCCCAGGAGCGGGAGAGAGACACCGACGCAGCCAGGATGACATAAAGCAGGGCCTTCCTGGGGCATAAATCTCCACCAGAAGTTGGGGCGAATTCACTGGGTTTCATCACAGTGCTTTTTTTACTTTTTTAAACCCCTGTTACTTTCGTGATTAAGGTGCTTTCTCCTGACCTTGGGGCCAGTCAGGAATCAGTATGTAGCTTTACAGTGATTTCAGCTTCAAAACATTTGACCTTTGAATATGCTCATCATTTTTCCTATTATGCAGAGAACTTCCCAGCTTCACGACACATGACTCTTGGGCTGACTACTAGGCAAGCACTCGCAGGATAAAGAGGAAGAGAAAGATTAAGGCCTGATGGCATTAGCAGTAATCACACTGAAATATGTCTCACTGAACTCTAGCCCATCATAAAGAACACGCTGTAACTAACTGTGGAAGGAGGAGGGTGATACTATTCAACATCCACAAATACAGAAGGGTTGAATGTACTAAAATACCTGTTCTGTTAACTATCTAGGAAGCCACTCTGTTTTCCACAAGATACTGTTTAAAATATGGTAACGATGACCTTATGTGCAAGACAGCAAAAGAGACACAGATATGAAGAACAGAGTTTTGGACTCTGGAGGAGAAGGCGAGCATGGGATGATTTGAGTGAATAGCATTGAAACATGTTTATTACCTTCTGTGAAATGAATGACCAGCCCAAGTTGGATGGATAAAACAGAGCACTCAAAGCCAGGGTGCGCTGGGATGACCCAGAGGGATGGGATGGGGAGGGAGGTGGCAGGGGCGTTCAGGATGGGGGACACATGTGCACCCATGGCTGATTCATGTCAACGTGTGGCAAAAGCGACCTCAATATTGTAAAGTAATTAGCCTCCAATTAAAAATAATAAATTAATTGTTAAAAAAGAAAAAATATTGCACTAAGAAATCTAGGTGGCATGGAGAAGGCACTCGAGAAACCCGTGCTGATTTTGAAGAAGTAAGCGTGAACGACCGAGAATTCCCTCTGGCTGACCTTCTTATTAAATGCATATCTTGCTGCTGGAGACAAGACATACATTGTCCCCAACAGGCAACTGCTTACTAGCTCTGTTACATAGAACAATGTTAATTAATTGTAGCCTTCAAATTCATTAATATTTACCAGTGGCCAGATACACCCAATCACCCTCAAACTGAGGAAAAAAGTCTCCAGTTGGCAATTTAATAGACCTGAGTGCTCAGTTGCTCAGCCGTGTCTGACCCCTTGCGACCCTGTGGACTGTAGCCCTCCAGGCTCCTTTGTCCATGGGATTTCCCAGACAAGAACACTGGAGGGGGTTACAGTTTCTTTCTCCAGGGGACACTCCCGACTGCGGGATCAAACCCACATCTCCTGCTCGGCAGATTTAACCAGGTTTCCTAACCACTACACCACCTGGGAACCCGTTATAAACCTTAACTACCAGATTTTCTGAAGTTGTCCTTTGTTTTCAATCAATCAGAATTTTCTCCAGGAGGATAAGTTCACATACGAATCAGCTTGTTAAATTAACATGTTGCCTCAGAAGACAACTGGATCCTCAGACCGGACTTCAGGGGGAAGGTGGGTGTGAGGGATCCTGAGGGGTGAGGAGACCCAACACCACCTTGAAGGTTCTGGGGGGAAATGGGTGCCTTGACTTCCCTGAAAAGTGAAGGGTGAGGAAGCCCATCAACCCTGGGGGAAAATAGGATTTTTGAAAGGCTAAGGCCAGTTGGTAGGTGGGGAGGGTGATTTAAGAAGCCAGCCAGCCTGCAGGGGTAAGAGAAAAAATTGTGAGGAATAAAATCATACTCAAAGGTCACTGGGATGTGAAGCAAGGCAGGGGTTCATTTTTTTTTTTTTTTGAATGGTTCAAGTTCCTGAAAACAGAGTGACCCATTAGAGGATATTGTCAAATACCAAGTCTAAGCCACCATATCACCATGAATCAGGAGTGGAATCACTGTGAATACCGATGATCTCTATTTTCCTTTCCTGACCTTCAACGTTTGCTTGTTTACGATCTTCTTTTTTTTTTCTTTTCCTGATCACCTGAGCTAGTGAAAATGAAAATGTGCAGAGCAGCATTAAGCCATATTTTCCTCGCGAACATCACACGGAGATTACTGTGATAACGGGTGAAGCCAAGATCGAAAACTGATTGAAAAAATGCAACCCAAAATACCACATCTGCACAAAGCGCTTTAAAATGCCAAACATTTCCCGGAGACCAATAATTGGAAAAATAGAGTACAAAAGTCATCTGTCATGATGTTTTTAAAGATGAAATATTCGCAATCCCCTTCCGATCTGTGTCTGTGGTTGGGCATCCCTTAGTCTGAAGCCAGGAGAGGCAAAATACACCTTTATATTAACAGAATTCAACTTTTTAAGATCATCACCTCTACTATTTCTTTCTTTACAAATTTTGGCTGTATATTGGACTAAATTGATATACGGTGTTGCACACAACATTTCAGGTGCACAGCAAAATGATTCAGTCCTACTTACACACGNTGAAGCCAGGAGAGGCAAAATACACCTTTATATTAACAGAATTCAACTTTTTAAGATCATCACCTCTACTATTTCTTTCTTTACAAATTTTGGCTGTATATTGGACTAAATTGATATACGGTGTTGCACACAACATTTCAGGTGCACAGCAAAATGATTCAGTCCTACTTACACACGAGTCTATTCTTTTTTAATTCTTTTCCCCTTTAGGTTATTGCAGAGTAGTGAGCAGAGTACCCTGTGCTATGCTCCAGGTCCTTGTTTAAACTCACCATAGTATTGTTACATGTCACTCTCAGCATTTGAGAGTAGTGAACCCCCAAGAGGGCACATCCTGGGATGCCCGGTGGAGTCCAGCCTTGGACAAAATAGCAGCAGAACCAGCAAGAGAGGAACCACGCGTCTCTGAAATGGTGTCAGTGGGGATGAAGTGCACACCGCTTCTTAGGCAAAGATCGGCAGGGAGTGTAGTTCTCAGCCAGCCCCGAGCCTTTTTCTCCTCCAGGTCCATCCAGGGTGAACATCTCATATAAGTCCAGGTGCTGGCTTTGCCTCTCAGGTATTTGTTGGAAAGATTGCTGTCCAGGTAGAGGGTCATGGACTCTAAAATCAAGTCTCCACCTTGCCTCACGTTTGTATTCCTTTATTAAGTTGATTTATCCCAGTGGTTCTTGCACAGGCAGTTCTGACCAGTACTGCGGCCGCTGTTAGGGAGTTGGATTGCTCCTCAACTCCCAAGCCCCGGTGCTCTGAACGTGACCTTATTTGGAAGTAGGGTCTGTGCAGATGATATAGTTAAGATGGGGCCATTACTCCAGATCCCTTATCCAGTAGGTCTGGTGTCCCCACGAGAATGGGAAATCTGGGTCCAGCCATGCGCACAGGGAGGACGTCATGCAAAGACTGGAGCTCTGCAGCCAGGAGCCAGGGGACCCCACGAGTGCCCAGCAGGCAGCGGAAGCCAGACTGGGGACAGGTCCCCCGCAGAGCCTTCAGCCTGGCACGGCCTGTGGGCACCTTGGCCTGGGACTGTGGGCCCCAGGACTAGGGGAGGGTAAGCTTAGGCGGGACTCGTTAACAGCCGCCCCAGGGAACAGCTGCCACGCTGCGTGAGAAACTCACTCCTGGCGTTAGGCGGCTTCTTCCTGTGACGAGTGTCCTTGGGACACCCGGCTGTTTCGGCCTGCTGACTGTGACCCGCACCCAGGACGGGAGAGGAGACTCGAGAGGCCGCTCGGCCCTGTCCCGGGGCGCCTGCTCAGTTGCTTTAGTCGCGTCCGACTCTTTGCGACCCTGTGGACTGTATGGCCCACCAGGCTCCTCCTTCCACGGATTCTCCAAGCATGAATACCAGAGTGGGTTGCCATGCCCTTCTCCACCCTGTCTTGGGATCACTGGTCAAACCCCTCAATTTCCCAGGAAGTCTGTATTGAACAGAAACACCCCTGAATCCCTCCTTCTCATCCAGAAAGAGCTCCTAATGGCCTCAGCATCCACAGCGCCGGGGGCCCCAGCCTCCTGAGAAACTCAGTCCCCGCATTAGATCCTAAGAGAAGGAGGGCTTTCACTTGCTAGCAAGCAGCTCTGGCTCGTGAGGGGTCACTGGCGCTCGGTCACCTTCAGCGAGCGGTCGAGTTGCCATAAGCAGAGAGGACAGGGTAGGAGGTGGGGGTTCTCGGGGCGCTGAAGGACGCACACTGCAGGGCTTTCCCTAAACTGCAGGTTGCACGCACGGCATTCCTCCCGGCCTGGAATTTGTCAACAAGATCCCTGACAGGCAAGCTGGGAGGCCTCGCCTCATCTATAATTGAGGGTTACTTGATTGTAAAGTCATGTCTGAGACTCACACATGAGAGGATGGGTTCCAAAGCTCTGAATCCCTTTAGGGCGCCGTCTCTGACTGTCCTGAGCCAGGGAGATGCGTGTGACATCTGTAAACTTCGGGACCCACAGGTGTCCATTTACAGGAATGTCAGGGTGTGGCGAGCTCTCCCTGCCCCAAGATCGGGACTTGTCAACCAGGCCCTTATTCCGTGGAGTTTTAGCTGTAGGGAGGGGAGCAGAGCTAAGGTGAATAAATTCCAGGGCTTTCTGTGTAAGAACAATACAGATTTTGTCAAAAATTATCTTTGAAGGTAGAATATGAGCCTCTTGCATTTTGCAAATAAGATGTCACCCCTTGTAGGAGCAGCTAAGAAGACCTACTTGCAGGGTAGTTTAGATGAAAAATCAGCCTCACTGATTGCTCTTGCAGCTACCTCACTGAAAGAACTAAATTAAAATGCACTGTCTGGGGTTGATCCCCTCTCTCATATTTTAAAAATGTTTATGAACTCAAACACTGGGTTCAAGCAAATCTGAAATCACACCACCAAGGCTGGCTGAGAAGCCAGGCTGAAAATATTTCTCCTCCGCCAGCTGTTAGGTGAGACCTGGATAATAAAGAATAAAGTCGAGGCAATGGAGTGCCCCCAGGAGCCCAGGTCCTGGGCAGCCCGATGCTGTGCTCACTCTCCCGTCTGCAGTTCCTCCCCGCTTCTCTGTCTGTTAGCTGTCCCACCACCTGTCTTTCTAGAGCACTTGCATGGTGCTGAGAAAGGAGAATGCTAGTCACTCAGCTATGTCTGGCTCCTTCTGACCCCATGGACTGTAGCCACCAGGCTCTTCTGCCATGGAATTCTCCAAGTAAGAATCCTATAGTGGGTTGCCATTCCCTTCTNGCTTCTCTGTCTGTTAGCTGTCCCACCACCTGTCTTTCTAGAGCACTTGCATGGTGCTGAGAAAGGAGAATGCTAGTCACTCAGCTATGTCTGGCTCCTTCTGACCCCATGGACTGTAGCCACCAGGCTCTTCTGCCATGGAATTCTCCAAGTAAGAATCCTATAGTGGGTTGCCATTCCCTTCTCTGGGGGACCTTCCTGACCCAGGGTTCAAACCCAGGTCTTCTGCGCTGCAGGCAGATTTTTCTTTTAACCATCCAAGCCACCAGGCAAGCCTGCGTGGTGCAGAAACACCTCATCAATTCCAAGGATGCGCCCAGAGGAAGGAGGGCCTTGCCAGGGCGTCCATCTGGTTGGTCCAGCGTCGCGTGAGTCAGTCCCTCAATACCTGGGATGACATGGCCATCGTTCCCATATGCTTCTCTCCTCACGCTGACCACTGTGCGGCTCTTATCCTGTTTCCAAACCACACCCTGTGTCGATCTGACTCTGTTGCTCAAAGAAGCAAACAATGAGCTTGGAAAAGCAAAAAGCCACCCCACTTTTAGAAGATATACCCAGTTCCAGGAAGACGGTCTGCAGATGACCGGTTGCTTGTATGGGTTCCACATCCACAAGATGACGCTTGTTTGAATACAGTCCACGTGGGTATCTAGAAGATCTGACTTATATGCTTCTTTACTTTTAAAATATTTAAGTGTCTTCCCCTCCTTTTTTTTCTTTTGTAAAGTATAAAAAATACACCATTGAAAATGAAAGTCACTCAGTTGTGTCCTACTCTTTGAGACCCCATGGACTATACAGTCCATGGGATTCTCCAGGCCAGAATACTGGCGTGGGTAGCTATTCACTTCTCCAGGGAAACTTCCCAACCCAGGGAACAAACCCAGGTCTCCCACATTGCAAGCGAATTCTTTACCAGCTGACCCACCAGGGAAGCCCAAGAATACTAGAGTGGGCAGCCTATCACTTCAGGGGATCTTCCCAACCCAGGGATTAAACTAGGGGCTTCTGCATTGCAGGCAGATTCTTTGCCATTTGAGCTACCAGGGAAGGCCCATATGGTATTAAGTCTCTGTATAAATAACTGTCACTTGGCGCATCTCTTAGTGGAGTCCAGTTAAGTTGCTATATTGGTAAATTCTTTTCCAATTTTGCTTGAAAACTATGCATATTTAAGCAAATTTGTAATACTGTCTATGTGGGAAACTGCTTTTTTTCCCTTTTCTTGTGTTTCTCCCATTTTCATCCCCCTCTCCCTTCATTTATTTCCCCTTAAACGAATGCATTTGTATTACTTTCCTTCACTGTGTAAAAGATAGCACAGGATTTAACTTATTATGTTTTAGTTTCCATGGGCCAGAAGTCTAGGGATAGCTCAACTGAGCTCTCTTCTGAGGAAGTGAAGTAAAGTTGCTCAGTCATATCTGACTCTTTGCAACCCTATGGACTGTAGCCTGCCAGGCTCCTCCATCCATAGAATTTTCCAGGCAAGAGTACTGGAGTGGATTGCCATTTCCTTCTCCAGGGGATCTTCCCTACCCAGGGATTGAACCCAGGTTCTCTGAATTGCAGGCAGATGCTTTACCATCTGCTGAGGAAGGTCTTCCAAAACTAGAATGCAGATGCTGGCTGGGCTGCATGCCCGTCTGGAGGCTCGACTGGGGAAGGGTCTCCTGCTCAGAGCCTCTGGTTCCTGGCAGGGTCCACTGTCTTTGGGCTGCAGCGTTCATGNCAAGAGTACTGGAGTGGATTGCCATTTCCTTCTCCAGGGGATCTTCCCTACCCAGGGATTGAACCCAGGTTCTCTGAATTGCAGGCAGATGCTTTACCATCTGCTGAGGAAGGTCTTCCAAAACTAGAATGCAGATGCTGGCTGGGCTGCATGCCCGTCTGGAGGCTCGACTGGGGAAGGGTCTCCTGCTCAGAGCCTCTGGTTCCTGGCAGGGTCCACTGTCTTTGGGCTGCAGCGTTCATGGCAGATGCCACTTCTAAGCCACAGAAGGAAAGTCTTCATGGCTTCAAACGTCTCACATCTGGACCTACCATGAAAGGATGTGTCTGATTAGGCCCGGTCCTGCCAGAATGATCACCTTTTGATTAACATCAAGTCAAAACCAGGGACCTTAATTATGATGCAAACATCCCTTCAGTTGTACCACTGTTGTTGTTCAGTTGCTAATTCATGTCCAACTCTTTGCAACACTGTGGACTTCAGGCCCCCTTGTCCTTCACTGTTTACCAGAGATGGCTCAAATTCATGATCACTGAATCAATGATGCATCTAACCATCTCATCCTCTACACCCCCTTCTCCTTTTGCCTTCGATCTTTCCCAGCATCAGGGTCTTCTCCAATGAGTCAGCTCCTTGCATCAGGCGGCCAAATTATCAGAGCTTCAGCTTCAGCATCAGTTGCTTCAGTGAATATTCAGGGTTGATTTCCTTTCGGATTGACTAGTTTGATCTCCTCGCTGTTCAAGGGACTCTTAAGAGTCTTCTCTAGCACTACAATTTGAAAGAATCAATTCTTCGGCACTCAGCTTTCTTTACGGTGCAACTCTCACATCCATATGTGACTACTGGAAAAAGCATAGCTTTGACTAGATGGACCTTTGTCAGCAAAGTGCTATCTCTGTTTTTTAATATGCTGTCTAGGTTTACCATATGATGTAACACCATCAGGCATGGTAGTCAATTGCCTTTGCCATATTTTATCAGTTAGAAGTGAGTTCAGGGCCCACACTCACTCAGAGAAAAGGGGTCTCATGAAGACGTGGGGCCACCTGCCACATGTGGTCTTCCATGTGTCCGGTGTGTGCACAGAATCCCTCGTGTACAGGCGTGTTTGCTCATGCATGGGCAACACCCTTATCAGTCACCAGGGGCATCCACATGACTCAAGGGCTTTCACTGAAACACCCACAAACCTGGCCCGAGGACTCTGGACCCCCATGCAGGCAGCCAGAAGGGAAGGGGCTTGGCGTTGGCCATTGCTGGCAGGAGCTGACGGGTGGGCGCCCCGGTGCCCCCCACCCCGCCTCTGTTGGCGACGACACAGGCTCGTTCCTCTGCTGTGCAGCTCCCAGCAGGGCTGAGCCCTGTTCCCCAGAGGAGCATCCGTGACGGGGTGTCTCAACTGGCGCTTCCCATCCCTGCAGCGCTGCCGTGCTCTCCTGCGTGACCGTCTCCCAGGGAGGATGCCTGCCTCGCAGTCCTGCCTCGGCTCTGCATTTGGAGCTCACACAGCACAGGCGTGACCTCTGCAGCTGGGTGCTGGAGTATACGCTTGGCACGGGAGTGCCACGGTCCTAGGGCTGCCGTAGCGCATGCCACAGAGCCAGGGCTCAGACAGCAGGAGCGCCGCCAGACGGCTCGAGAGCCCAGGAGGCCAAGCGGAGGCGCAGGCCAGGCGGGCTCCCCCCGAGCCTGGGCAGCAGGCCCCGCTCCGCCCCGCGGCCGGCATCCTCGGTGCCCGTCCGGGCTGCGTGAAGAGGCGCCTCTGCCTTCGTCTTCACCGGCACTCTCCCTGTGTGTCTGGGTCAAGATTTCACCTTTAAAATAAAGACAAAGCAGCTCATTCACCGAAGAGATGGAAAGAAAATCGTGCGAACGTGGAGTCTCCTGACTGGCTGGGAAGAAGCGACTCAAGCCAAGAGAGCCCTCCCCCAGGAAGCGACCAGGAGCCAGAACCAGGCGCCCAGGCCCGCTTCCTAGCCCAGGGGAAGCCCAGCTCTCCCGGCCACCAGCACCGGCGCTCCTTTTCCTTCAAGTGTAGGTGCGCAGCCATCCCAGAGGAAAACACCAACCGCCACTAACCGCGGAACTACCAGAAACAGTTAAGAGTCTCTTTGCCCAGCTTCTGCAAGAAGAGCCACGTTTCTGCTGTCCAGCCCTTCGTGTGCTGGTTTAGCCGTCTCTGCCTCTTGTGGGCCCAGGGGCTGCAGCCCGCCAGGCTCCCTGTCTGCAGTATTTTCCAGGCAGGAATATGGGAGTGGGTTGCCATTTCCCTCCCCAGCCTCTTCCTATGATAGTTTCTCTATTTTTGACTCTGCCACCAACTATATACACAGCTGAGTTAGATCTTTGCTCTTTCTTTTGCTTTCTAGGAATTGCTTTTACCATTTTGTGAAATATGTTCACGGTTGGGAAGTGGCCTCTAAGAAACGTGCCCCTCTCCTCTTCACACTGTTCTCGCTCACTTAAAGCTAACCCTGTGCACTGCTTATGACCTACCAGCTCATCATTTTAACATAACAGATGGATGCATGGATACGCATTCATACACTATATATAATTTAAGGGAAACCCAAGAAGACTGGAGTGGGTAACCTATCCCTTCTCCAGGGAATCTTCCCAACTCAGGAATCTAACTGGGGTCTCCTGCGTTGCAGGCAGATTCTTTACCAACTGAGCTATCAGGGAAGCCCCACATACTGTATAAAAGTCTATATATTTTTATCAGTCTCCCACCTGTCAATCATCTCCCTCGGTTTGTCTATCATCTATTATATATCGGTCTACTCCTATCTACCTCTGTCATCTGTCCCTTTATCTACTGTCTCTCTATAGTCCAGGGTTGGTAGTGTAGGGACATTGCTGGACAATACCTGATGCTTCTCCTAGGAGCTGCACCATTTTGCACTGAATTGGTAATGATTGAAAGTGCCTGTTTCCATAGGATTATCATCTGAGTTTGCTGTCAAATTTCTGGAGGCTTGCCAATGTCATAGTGCTAAAGACTTCCACTGTAGTTTTGATTTGTGTTCCTCTAATTATGAGTGAAGTAAATGTCTCTCCATAGGACTAAACGCTACCTGCATTCTCTGACTATGATCTGTCTGTTCCTTCGCGTAGCCCATTTCTCCAGAGATAGTGTTTACACACTTAAGCAGCTCTGTGCATATTCGAGTATCCTTGCCTGGGGAACTGCACGGACAGAGGCGTCTGGCAGGCCCAGAGTCAGACACAACAGTGACTGCGCATGCCTGCACGTGCTGGCAAACGATTTTCTACCTTTTAATTGTTTTTTTTTTATCCTGTTTATATATTTTTTACAAAGATGTTTTTGCAAGAGGTTTTTTTTTTAATGTTCCCAAATACACCAATCAGCCACTTTCAAGTTTTACAAATATTTACCTATGTTTTCTTTCACTATTTATATGGTTCCATTTTTCTTCATAGATCTCTGGTATACTTAGAATTTATCCTGGTGTGTGATGAGGCTTCAGCCATGAATTTGACGCTTACTCCTTGGAAGTAAAGCTATGGCAAACCCAGACAGCATATTAAAAACAGAGACATCACTTTGCCAACAATGTTCTGTATAGCTAAGGCTATAGTTTTTCCAATAGTCATGTACAGATGTGAGAGCTGGACCACAAAGAAGGCTGAGTACTGAAGAACTTATGCTTTCAAACTGTGGTGTTTGAGAAGACTGGAGAGTCCCTTGGACTGCAAGGAGATAAAAGCAGTCAATCTTAAAGGAAATCAGCCCTGAATATTCATTGGAGGGACTGATGCTGAAGCTGAAACTCCAATACTTTGGTCACCTGATGTGAAGACTCACTAGAAAATAACCAATGAGTTATTGGAAATTGACTCATTGGAAAATAACCTGATACTGGGAAAGATTGAAGGCAAAAGGAGAAGGCATGACAGAGGATGTGATGGTTACGTAGCATCACTGACTCAACAGACATGAGTTTGAGCAAACTCTGGGAGATGGTGAAGGACAGGGAAGCCTGGTGTGCTGCCGTCCATGAGGTCTCAAACAGTTGGACAGGACTTAGCTACTGATCAGCAACAACATGATGAGATAAACTGACCCAATAGAATCTTTTTCAAGCTGATGGTTTATCCCACTACTGTAATGCCAGTTACCAAAGAGTTCAATTTTTCCTACCAATTTAAAATGGCAACTCTATCATATAATTTATTTTGCCACACAATTGTACCAACTTCTGGACATTCCATTCTCTGTCATTCATGTGTTCATACATCCATGTACAGTGTTCCTCTTGTTCTCATGCACTGAGGTTCTGTTTATTTTAATAGAAATAAGTTGATTTACAATGTTTCAGGTGTACAGAAAAGTGACACAGTTTTATATATATATTCTTTTTCAGGTTTTTTCCATTTTAAGTTATTACAAAATGTTGAATATAGTTTCTTGTGCTATAAAGTAGGTTCTTGTTGATTACCTATTATATATATATATATATATATATATATATATATCTCCTAATCAGAAA
>SJYS01025124.1:213221-247240 GCA_006410695.1 Philantomba maxwellii | reverse complement strand
ACCTGCCTCCTGAGATATCTGTATGCAGGTCAAGAAGCAACAGTTAGAACTGGACATGGAACAACATTCTGGTTTCAAATTGGGAAAGGAGTATGTCAAGTCTGTATATTGTCACCCTGCTTATTTAACTTATATGCAGAGTACATCATGAGAAATGCTGGGCTGGAAGAAGCTCAAGCTGGAATCAAGACTGCCGGGAGAAATATCAATAACCTCAGATATGCAGATGACACCACCCTTATAGCAGAAAGTGAAGAGGAGCTAAAGAGCCTCTTGATGAAAGTGAAAGAGAAGAGTGAAAAAGTTGGCTTAAAACTCATCATTCAGAAAAGGAAGATCATTGCATTTGGTGCCATCACTTCATGGCAAATAGATGGGGAAACATTGGAAACAGTGGCAGACTTTATTTTCTTGGGCTCCAAAATCACTGCAGATGGTGACTGCAGCCATGAAATTAGAAGAGACTTGCTCCATGGAAGAAAACCTATGACAAAGCAGAGAGCGTTTTAAAAAAGTAGAGTCGTTATTTTGCTCACGAAGGTCTGTCTAGTCCAAGCTATGGTTTTTGCAGTAGTCATGTATGGATGTGACCTTCAAGAAACCTGAGCCCCCCAAAATTGATGCTTTTGAACTGTGGCATTAGAGAAGACTCTTGAGAGTCCCTTCGGCTGCAAGGAGATCAAACAAGTCCATCCTAAAGGAAATCAGCCCTGAATATTCATTGGAAGGACTAATGCTAAAGCTCTAATACTTTGGCCACCTGATGTGAAGAACTGACTCATTTGAAAAGATTCTGATATTGGGAAAGATTGAAGGTGGGAGGAGAAGGGGACAACAGAGGATGGTATCAGTGACTCAAAGGACATGAGTTTGAGCAAACTCCAGGAGTCTGTGATCAACAGGGAGGCCTGGAGTGCTGCAGTCCATAGGGTTGCAAAGAGCTGCAGGCGACTGCGTAACCGAACTGAACTGAAAGCATCCCGGGATTTCTTGGGGCCCAGATCCTGCTTCTATGTTCTTATGTTCAGTGAAGGGAGAAGGATGAACCTAATGACCGGTTTTAATGGATGAATTAACAACGTAGACTCTTTAATCTCACTTACATTTTACAGCAACTAGTTATCCTAGCAAGCACAAACTGTCGTGCATGTTTCAAACTCTAAACCTGCTATTTGGAAGATGACTATTCGAATAATTGAATAGTCCAGAAGAATTAGAGCCCAGATAACTGTCATTCTGGCGCCTTTGGTTGAGAACCTGCCATGAATTCCCCCTCGTTTCTTGCCGAGGGCAGACCCTGCAGTAGGCACGGGCTCGTGATTTGAATTCTGATTCCAGACGTTCCTGTATCTGTGGTGGTGGGTCAGTCATGAACTTGTTCACTTTCTCAATACATCGATCCTTACATTGGGTGATATAATGCTTAGCCACAGGTTCTCTGTGAGAACTAGATGAAGAAGAAATATAAAACTCTTAGCAGAGTTCCTGGTGTCCTGGGATAAATGGTAACTGCTGTCATGACCATCACAATTGCTGTGTTAATCTTGGGATTTTCCTTCTTGCTTTTCCTTTCCTCTTGTTTCCGGTGTGCAGAGTAGAATCTGAAAAGAGTGAGGGGGCAGGACTTTTCCCATTTGATCTGGAGCCCAGAATGCCATGCGATCTTCATTTTACCCCTGCTCAACTGTTAGAGAAAAGTGTTCTCGCACAGCAGAGTCTAAAGCAAGAAAGCAACCTTTCTATAGAAGAGATGAGAGTCTGATGTTAGATCAAAAGTGCAGGAAAAAAGGAGTTTCTCCTACTTATCTCCTGAAATAAAAGAGTATGGACTTGCAGGTAACAGTTAATGGTCAACATCATTACTGTTCAGTGTAAGAACGTGTTTAACTTGGAAGTCTCCAGGTACTCCTGAGTGAGCACTTGGGGCTCCTGCCCAGGCCCTGGAGATGACTGGGTGCCACATCCACCTCGTTGGATTCTGCTGGGCCAGGGTGCCCTCGAGGAGCTCAGCCTTAGCCAGGGGCCCTGAGCCCGTCAAACGCAGATCCCTGGATTCACACCAGGGTCCACAGAGGCTGGAAAAATCTTAGGAGACTCTTCCTTTTCCTCTGTTGACCTTGAGCATCTCATACTCACCCAGCATTTCCGATATTTCATGAGAGAATGTCAGACTATCTTTTCTGCAGTTTCTTGGAGATCATGAACTTAGAGCAAATTGAAGGATTTTTCTTTCTTCATATCAGCACTTGCTTGACTCTTTCTTTGTGGCCAAGTCTGTGTTCACAGCCCCTGCAGCATTTTATATCTCTGGACCCAGAGATGAGCCATGATCTAGAATTTAGCCCACTGTATGTTTAATTTATAAGGGCAGGGGATGGTCCTGATGTTCTTCCATCACTTTTTCCTTTTTCTTAAAAAATATGTATTTATTTTTACTTTTGGATGCACTGGGTCTTTGCTGCTCACAAGTTTTCTTACTTGGGGTGAGTGGGGGCTGCTCTTCACGGTGCTGTGCAGGCTTGGTTGTGCAGAAGCTTGTGGCATCTTCCCAGACCAGGGGTCCCATCTGTGCCCCCCGCATTGGCAGGAGGATTCTTAACCACTGGACTGCCGCGGAAGTCTCCATCACTTTTCTTCGACAGAAGTTCTCTGTCATAGTCTGGGGCACAGGTCCATGCAGGTGTGATGCACGGCTTTTCAGCCTTTGCACGGAGGGCGTGGGCCAGAGCACTGTATCACGGCCCAGCACGCAGCCTTCGGGAGGTCGCCTTGCTTCTGCATCTGAGCTTCTGCTCCAGGCTGAGTGAGCAAAGACAGACATGGAAGGCCCTTTGAGGAGGCCACCGTGGCCACATTTGAGTCCATCTATGATTCCAGGTTGCCTCTTGGCAGGAAAGCTGTGACAAACCTAAGCAACATACTACAAAGCAGAGACATCACTTTGCCGACAAAGGTCCATCTTGTCAAAGTGATGGCTTTTCCAGGGGTCATGCGTGGATGTGAGAGCTGGACCATCAAGAAGGCAGAGCATCAGAGAATTGACGCTTCTGAGCTGAGGTGCTGGGAAGACTCCTGAGAGTCCCTTGGGCTGCAAGGAGATCCAACCAGTGAATCTTAACGGAAATCAATCCTGAATATTCCTTGGGAGGACTTATGCTGATGTTCCAATCCTTTGGTTGCCAAATGCAAAGAGCTGACTCATTGGAAAAGACCCTGATGCTGGGAAAGATTGAAGGCAGGATGAGAAGGGGGCGACAAGAGAATGAGATGGTTAGATAGCATCACCGATTCAATGGACCTGAACTTGCGCAAATTCCAGGAGCTGGTGAGGGACAGGGAAGCCTGGCTTGCTGAAGTTCATGGGTCACAAAGAGTCAGTCATGACTTGGCAACTGGACAGCAAATGATTCCAGAAACTGGTGTAAAGAAAATATCCTGTCTTATTGAAAAATGAAGATAATGATCAATCAGCAAATATGCGGTAAATTTAAATAATTGTTAAGATATCTCACAAAGCCAATACCTCTTATCAGAGCAAAAAGAAAGACATTACCACATGTCTCCAAACTCCAGCCTGCGGGTGTGACCTCCATCTCTCCCGTCCACTCAATGGAGAGATGATCAAGACAGCTGCCCTCGAGTCGGAGACCCAGGGATGCTGCTCAGAGGCCTCAGCCAGAGAAGCTGGCGGCTGAGGAGCTCGTGCGGAGTGGCAGCAGAGATCCTGGTGTCCTGAGCCCTGTTAGCCTGCGACGGTCGACTGGCTTGAAGGCGGCAGAGCTACAGGTGACAGAGCTTGGGATCTTTGCTCTGGGAACCATACAGCACATAGCTAACCGTGGTCTGTGGAGCTGAAGATGCCCTTGACCTCTGTTGAGTGGGTGTCTCTCTCCCTCAGTTTGGATCTGCATTTGCATCAGAAAGACACACAGACAGACAGGAAAACTTGAAGCACTGAAGAAGTGAAAGGCACTCGGTTGTGTCTGATTCTCTGAGACCCGATGGGCTGTAGCACTCCAGGCTCCTCTGTCTGTTGGAATTTTCCAGGCAAGAATACTACAGAGTGGGTAACCATTCTCTTCTCCAGTGGATCTTCCTGACCCAGGGATCAAACCCAGGTCTCCTGCAATGCAGGCAGATTCTTTACCATCTAAGCCACCGGGTAACCCCAACATTGTTCAAATTCAAGCATTTCACCCTTTAATTTAGGGTCATCTGAAGAGGACAAGAGGACATTTCAGATCTCACATCTGTGCAAGTGCAGGGCATTCACTGTAGCTTCTTATGTAACTGCTGGCATGATTTAAAACCGGGGTCTTTGTGAACCACCTTCTTTCTGCTGCATCCTGCTTTGGCGTATGTGTGTTTCCATATAAAGCAGGCTTGTCCAGCTCCGGCTCAAGCTGTCAGGGATGACGCAAAGTGAGGGGAGGCTGGAGCAGTCCTATGTTACTTATATTTGTGCTTAAATTGATCCGGCTTGAATGTCTAAAAGCAACTCTGTACTTAAAAACATTCACTGTATAAAGTACATTCATCCTTTTCTGTTGTATTCACATTTCTCTTGAGTTGGTCATCCAGACCCACTTGCCTTGTTGGGCTTCTTCTGACCAGTTCTGAGCAGCAATTCTGCTCACCAACTTCTGCCCAGAGGGTCCCGGAGAAGACACCCTGAGATTAATAAGAAAGACAGACAGATGAAAAATCGGAAGCACTGAACCTTGCTCTAAACAGCTCTGAGTTCCAAGCCAGCTCTTGGTTTTCCTGTGTTCATCCTGGAGTGCCAGTTTCCTATGTCCTATGAAAGAAAAGAATCAAATCACTACCTTCCTATTTTCAATGGACTCGGAAACTAGCAATGTCTTCTAATTTCTGGGGAAATTGACACATTGGCATTTGAAAGGCTTTGCATATAGGATGGGCTTGGTCTAGAGATGAGTCATCATCACCTGAGCTTTGGACTCATTATCCTGGCTTTAACCACCGCCCCCCAGCCCCTGCTCCAATTCTGAAAATGAAAATGGAAAGAGTACAATAATAACAGTCATAATTATCTCATAGGCTTAACTGAAATGGTCTACATATACTGCTGAGCACAATGCCTGACTTGTATAAAACACCCTAAATGTAAGGGTAAACGTGAAATGAATCTTAAAAGACATGACTTATTGCTTTTCTTAATCCAGTTAAATCTAGCTCAAGCTGCATCCTCCAGGGTGGCCCTGAACCTGGTTTTGATCCTCCTGAGAGCATCCTCCCCTTTTTAAGGTGACACATGGAATATTCCAGAAGGAAGTCCCTCTCCCACTGTTTCTCTGCTTTGTTAGCACATCTTGCCTCTGATGGACTCAGGAGGAGTCAGGAAGTAGAACCCTGATCCCCTATATGAAAGGACAGCGAGGCTCCCATGAATGAAGATCAGCTGGTTGTCCTAGCCTCGAGCCTGTCTTGTGGCCAACACCTCGAGCCTGGAGACAGTAGATGCTGGATATTGGATTGAAGAAAGAAAGCAGTGGTGCATTGACTGGCTGGAGTCTGTTGATGGACAGGGTGAGAAAGTTAACGGACTTTTTCTATTAGAAAGTTGAGAAAGCTAAGGACTCAGACGAGTGCAGTATTCCGGCTCAGGGCTCCTCCCCTGCCCCCCAGTTGAATCAGAACTAAGATCCTCTCCTGACGCCAGTCTAGTGATGGTTCTGCTCTGCACGTCACCTGCTCTCTTGCTAAACCTGCTCTCTATGAGATCATGAGAACCATTCATTGAGATGTTGGGTGGGGGGGCAGGAAGGAAATTTTAGCTTGGGAAGAGCTCAGACTAGCTGTCGGGAAACAAATGCAGGGTCAGGAGCAGGTGAGGTGTTGACTCTGAATAAAAGGAAAGCATCCGAGGCCAAAGATTTCTTTTCAGCCAGAAAGACGTTTCCCATCAGGCCTGGACCTGGGAGCATTTACGCCCCCTCTGATACCCCCCCAAGCTTTTCAGAAGGAACAGCTTTGGGCAGCCCAGCAGGGCCAAAAGAGCTGTTCAGTAGAGAGAAAGGCTGCCGAGCGGCACAGGCAGACCCCAGGCGAGCCCCCGCCCTCGCTGGGAGCTGTCCGGAGGGTCCGTCGCCACGCCTGCAGGAGCAATCGCACGGGGCAGGAGCCAGAGCCAGCTGGGAAGAAGCCTCTGCAGAAGAAGCAAACGCTGGTTGGGGTGCCTCCCCGAGACGCCGAGGAAGCTTCACAACGGGAAAGCCAGCCACCAGCGTGTGGATGGAGGCGGATGCTCGGCAAGCCAGAGCGAGGCGGAGAAAGAAGAGGACACAGGCAGACCTGGAGCAGAAACCCACCGTCTCCCTCACCTGAGCGCCTCTTCGCGGGGATTGTGCAGGTTTCTAAGAGAAAAGACGCTGGCAGCGCTTATCACTGCTGCCTGTGCCTGAGGGTTTCCGTGTCCTCGTATTCGAGCCCCTGAGAGTGAGCATCCTTCTTCCAGTGCTGGCTTCAGCCCACCCTCTAACCTGCTGGACTCTGATTCATTCTGCAGATAAGCCTGAGCATCCTCAAATATACTTTTTAAAAGGCTTGTTGAAGTGGGGTTGATTCCAACATGCTTTTTATTATTAGCTTTCTCCTTTGGGTGCCCTGTCTGTTAGAGCTGGTACTCAAGAAGCTGCTTAGACTTTCTGAGCAGACTCCTGTATGGAGCGGATAACGTATGTGTGGTCCTGGGGGCAGACTTGGAGACGCCACCCGCCCTGCCCTGGGGTGGCTCCAGCTCCACGGCCCTGGCAGCCCCACCCCTCTAGCTGTGGAGGTTTTCATTGCTCACTGTGCTTGGTCTGAACGCCTATTACTCACCCATATCTGCCTTTCCTGAAGAGTCAAAGAGCTAGTCACTTAGGCCTGTCAGACCCTTTGCGACCCCATGGACTGTAGCCCGCCGGGCTCCTCTGTCCCTGGGATTCTCTAGGCAAGGATATGAGAGTGGGTTGCCATTCCCTTCTCTGGGGGAATTTCTTGACTCTGGAGAGACTGAACCTGGGTCTCCCGCATTGCAGGCAGATTTCATTTTTTTTACTATCTGTGCCACCAGGGAAGCCCTCCTTCCATTAAAAATATCCTACACTTCCAGTAAAAAAAAAAAAAAAAAAAAAAAAAGCAGCTCACTAGGTAGGTGAGTAGTGTTGGTGTTTCAGAACTAAAATACAAACTATGCTTAAAATATGAGAAAGCAACACACGCCGGCTCTAAAAGGCAGAGCACCAAAAGGAGAACTCAGCGAAAGTACCTACTGGATGAAACGATGGACGTAAAGCATCTGTGCAGTGTGTGCACTGCAGTGCAGTGTTTGCACAGCAAGTGTGCAGAGAGCTGTATGCTGAGTGTATGTTCTGTGTTGGAAGAAAAGCAATGTAGCCCTTGAGGGATATAAGAGCTTTGGGTGAAACAACTGGGGTCACAACGGGCCACGGCAGAGACAAGCACACAGGGACGCCCATTCTAACGCGCGTCCCGCCTGGCCAGGGGTCCAGTGGCCCCTGATCTCCATTTTGGTGACACAGAGTCACCTTGGGCTCAGAGTGGCCGAGAGGAACGTACCACGCTTCCCTCTCCCACAGATCTCCAGATAAGTCCCCCCCGGACTCCCCGCCCCGCTGCCAGTTGTTTCCTTCTCTCCACCTTCTCTCCCCATTTGCTGCCCAGGTTCAGCTTCCTCTCATCCTTTCACCTGGTTCCTAGCACCAGCCTCTCTGGTCTTCCTGACTCCAGCCTTGCTTCTCCCAGATCCTGCCAGTGCGGCCAAGGTGATATTTACCTGCAACAGTATCCCTTCCCTGCTGATGGCCTCACGTGGACCACCGTCACCTGCAGAGGTTTGAAGTCTCCCACTTGGGTTACAGGACCCTTCACTTTCGGAACTGAATTTGCTTTTCCAATCTCAACTGTGAACTCTCTCTGACTGCTGACCCCTCTCCAGTCCCTACGCTCGACTGGCCATCTCCTCCCCATCCTTAGATTTTCAGTTCCTCTGGTCCTTACCCTCACCTGTGCGCTCCATGTACATGCCTGTATCCCAGCCCCTCACGTCTCACCAAGTGATGACTCTCCATTCATTCCAAGCCCACCAGATGCTAGTCCTGGAGAATGGGGGCTGTGTGTTGCTGATGACTTAAACAGGGAGGAAAGCAAGTGCAGACAGTTATCCAGAGTTGGGTCCAGTTGGAAAGCTCGTCGTCAAGGGAGGACTGAGTCTGGAAGGGAGACCGGGAGTCCTGGAGGCAGGTGGACACAGACCGTCTCCACGTCCAGGATGGATCCGGAAAGCAGAGCAAAGCCAGCCAGGGGGGCGGCAGCAACAACGGAAGCGCGTGAGGATCTTCTCCGCCTGAACTTTCCCCAGTGCAGTGCCACTGGGCTCTATTACAAAGAATCAAGTGGACCTACACTTTCTGGGTTGAGATCCTTGACAAAGGTTTTCTCCTCCCAATGCAGCACACACATGTGTAAACACCCATACGTGCGTTCACACGTAATCACACAGATGCTCATCCACAAACCTCACACGCTTACATGTGCACGAGCACCCTCAGTCGTGTCTGAATCTTCGCGACCCCATCAACTGTAGCCGCCAGGCTCCTCTGTCCATGGGCTTCTCCAGGCAAGAACACTGGAGTGGGTTGCCATTCCCTTCTCCAGGGGATCTTCTGGACCCAGAGATTGAACCCAGGTCTCCTGCATTAGAAAGCAGATTCTTTACCACTGAGCCACCAGAGAAGCCCGCAGGCTCACACACAATTTCCCAAATAGTAGAGAGATGTCATTACTGGGAACAAAGGCTTTTCACATTCTGAAAGGAAGCACTCTCTGACCCTCACAGCTCCTCACACAGAGACCTTGTCTCTACGATTACTTATTGGTTAAGTCCTCTGCCCGTGTGCTCTGAGCTCAGTTGAGGTGACATCCATGTGATCTCATTGAATACCGCGTTGATCTTGTATTTCTGATATTATCATCCAGTTTTCAAATGACACATCACCAATTGGGAAGCATGCAACACCCTCAAGCACAGAGGTTCACTCTGCAGACTCCAGTGACCTATTAAAGGCATGTTCTAGGGGAGCTGGTTGCTAGAGCAATTCAACAACGAGTGTGTCCACCACATGGAGTGAGTATGACGTAACAAGTTCAGGCGTCGGCTTACTGAGAAAGGCAGGTTGAATCACACAAGCGCAGCGTCCACTCTGCATGGGACACAGCCTCTCTCGAAGGCTGGAGCTCGGTTTTCTGCACCAGAACGCAAGCAGTGATGGATGAGTTGGCAAGGCTTCTAAGAGGGGGTGGGGGAAGCAGGCCTGCTTATTGTGAGGGCGAGATGCTGAGGATGACGCTCAGGGCTGCGAGCCTGCCCCCCGAGGATGAGGGCAGCTTCTCACTGTCTTCAGGGGGTGAAAGGGAAACAGAGGCGGAAATGGGCTTTACCTCCATCATAAGGCAATAATTTGAGATATAAAGCACTTCCGCAGCTGGAAGGGGTTGCCAAGGAAAGGGACAGAATCGCCCTTCCTCAGGGTCTTTAAAAATCAGTGCTGTCCAGCTCCGTTAAGGTCTGGGCCTTCCTCTGCGCTCAGAGCGGAAGATCTAGCCCGGAAATTCACCTTGTCTGCGTTCATGAACGTCGATCTGGATTCTCACATAGTATTTTCTTTTTCTTCCCCCTCCTCTCTCACATCCTTCCTCATTTTTTCACTTTTTATTTACAAAACTAAAATGTATTCTTTCAGTGTGGAGCTCTGTGTCCTGACAAATGTATGCAATCATGTAACCGCCATCACAACAGGACTATGGAACATTTCTCCTTCTGATTTTACATTATTTTCCCTACTAATACTGGTTTCCATTTCCTCTATACAGAGTTGCAAAGGTTTAATAAAATCTGTAAGAGATTACCACCAAATTGCCTTCTCCAACCCTATTTCTTCAATAAGCAATACACTGTGAAACACTGCCGCTGTTTGTCAGTCACTAAGTCATATCTGATTCTTTGTGACCCCATGGGCTGCAACATGCCAGCCTTCCTGGTCCTTCACTGTCTCTCGGAGCTCGCTCAAACTCATGCCCATTGAGTCAGTGATGTCATCCAACCAGCTCATCCTCTATCACCCTTTTCTCCTCTTTCCTTCACTCTTTCCCAGCATCAGGTTCTTTTCTAATGAGTCAGCTCTTTGAATAAGTATTGGACTTTCAGCTTCAGTCCTTCCAATGAATGTCCAGGGTTGATTTCCTTTAAGACTGACTAGTTTGATCTCCTTTCTGTCCAACTTTAATCAAGAGGCTCTTTAGTTCTTCTTCACTTTCTGTCATAAGTGTGGTATCATCTGTGTATCTGGGGTTATTGATTTTTCTCCCGGAAATCTTGATTCCAGCTTGTACTTCATCCAGCCCAGCATTTCTCATGATGTACTCTGCATATAAGTTAAATGAGCAGGGTGACAATATACAGCCTGACGTACTCCTTCCCCAATTTGCAGCCAGTCTGTTGTTCCATGTCCCTTTTTAGCTGTTGTTTCTTGACCTGCATACAGATTTCTTAGGAGGCGGGTCAGGTGGTCTGTTATTCCCATCTCTTGGGTGGTGCAGTCCACGGGGTTACAAAGAGTCAGACATGACTGAGCGACCGAACTGAACTGAAATATAAAAAGTATATGTGTATCTTATGTATATTTATAGAGAATTTATTTTTGTATATCAGTATATATAGAGAGAGCTTCCCTGATAGCTCAGTTGATAAAGAATCCATTTGCAATGCAAGAGATCCTGGTTCCATCCCTGGGTTGGGAAGATCCCCTGGAGAAGGGATAGGCTACCCACTCCAGTATTCTTGGGCTTCCCCGGTGGCTCAGCTGGTAAAGAACCCACCTGCAGTGAGGGAGATCTGGGTTTGATCCCTGGGTTGGGAAGATCCCCTGGAGAAGGGAAAGGTTACTCACTTCAGCATTCTGGCCTGGAGAGTTCCATGGATAGTCCGTGGGTTGCAAAGAGCTGAACACAAATGAGCGACTTTCTCTATAGTATATAGTATAGAGAGAAAGAGAAAGACGCAGAGAGGCAGACGCTTTCACTGGCCTCATTTTCTCTGGATTTGAGGTGTAAAGCAAGGATAATTTAGAACAAAGCTAATGAGTATGCTTTACTCTTGTCTGTGACAGAAAGTACTAAGCTGACCTGACTGTCTGGGAAAGATGGGGATGGGAAATGAAAAAGAATCCTGGAAGAACCACCTTCCTAATGGAAAGCATTCAGACCAGAATGGTAAGGGTATAGGGCAGTGACCACAAAGAGGGGACCCATGCGGCCGTACGAGTCTCAAGGCAGTTTTTGTTTTGTTTTGTTTTGTTTTAGCACACTTTCTCCATCCCCGCTGCCCAGTGAGTGGGAAGCCCTTCTTGACTTATGAGAACGATGGGTACAGGCTGGAATGATGACAACCTCTGACCNGGTAAGGGTATAGGGCAGTGACCACAAAGAGGGGACCCATGCGGCCGTACGAGTCTCAAGGCAGTTTTTGTTTTGTTTTGTTTTGTTTTAGCACACTTTCTCCATCCCCGCTGCCCAGTGAGTGGGAAGCCCTTCTTGACTTATGAGAACGATGGGTACAGGCTGGAATGATGACAACCTCTGACCCCCGGAGTGGACTTTGAGAATCGTGTGTCTTCGAGGGTGAGGCTTTGTGTTTCTGGAATCAGGAACTCACAGATGAGTTCCAAGCAGCTGGAATTTGCATGATGAGAAAGTGTGCAGTGTGGGTTCCCAGGAGGACCGGCCCCTGTTTGGTCAGAGACTGGGGCTCAGAGGGACAGGAAGGCGCTGAGAGGTGGCCATGGGCCCTGCCTCTGGCCCGCCTGTGCTGCATCCAGAAGGGNGTCGCAAAGAGTTGGACACGACTGAGCGACTGAACTGAACTGAACTGAACTGAACATAGACTTGCCCATCAGAATAAGACCCAGTTTCTTCCAGTCAGTCTCTCCCATCAGGAAACTTCTATAAGTCTCTTACCCATATATGTCAGAGGGCAGACAGAATGAAAACCACAGTCACAGAAAACCAATCACAGCCTTGTCTAACTCAGTGAAACTATGAGCCATGCTGTGTAGGGTCACCCAAGATGGACAGGACATGGTGGAGAGTTCTGACAAAAGGTGGTCCACTGGAGGAGGGAATGGCAAACCACTTCAGTTTATTGCCTTAAGAACCCCAAGAACAATATGAAAAGGCAAAAGGATAAGACATAGGAAGATAACTCCCCAGGTCAGTAGGTGCTCAATATGCTACTGGAGAAGAATGGAGAAATAATTCCAGAGAGAATGAAGAGAAGGAGCAAAAGCAAAAACAAAGTCCAGTTGTTGATGTGACTAGTGATGGAAGTAAAGTCTGATGCTGTAAGAACAATATTGCATAGGAACCTGGAATGTACGTCTATGAATCAAGGTAAATTGGAAGTGGTCAAATAGGAGATGGCAAGAGCTAACATCAACATTTTAGGAATCAGTGAACGAAAATGGGCTGGAAAAGGCAAATTTAACTCAGATGACCATTATATCTACTACCATGGGCAGGAATCATCTGAAGAAAGGGAGTAGCCCTCATACTCAAAAAAAGACTCTGAAATGCAGTTCTTGGGTGTAATCTCAAAAATGACAGGATGATCTCTGTTAGTTTCCAAAGGAAACCATGCAATATCATAGTAATCCAAGTCTATGCACCAACTNGACCATTATATCTACTACCATGGGCAGGAATCATCTGAAGAAAGGGAGTAGCCCTCATACTCAAAAAAAGACTCTGAAATGCAGTTCTTGGGTGTAATCTCAAAAATGACAGGATGATCTCTGTTAGTTTCCAAAGGAAACCATGCAATATCATAGTAATCCAAGTCTATGCACCAACTAATAATGCTGAAGAAGCTGAAGTTGAATGATTCTATGAAGACCTACAAGACCTTCTAGAACTAACACCCAAAAATGATGTCCTTTTCATCATAGGGGACTGGAATACAAAAGTAGGAAGTCAAGAGATATCTGGAGTAATGGAAAATTTGGCCTTGGAGTGCAAAATAAAGCAGGGCAAAGGCTAACAGAGTTTTGCCAAGAGAATGCACTGGTCATAGCAAACACCCTCTTCCAACAACGCAATAGAAGACTACTCAAGGGCATCACCAGATGGTCAACACCGAAATCAGGCTGATTACATTCTTTGCAGCCAAAGATGGGAAAGCTCTTCACAATTGACAAAAACAAGACCGGGAGCTGACTGTGGCTCAGATCATGAACTCCTTATAGTCAAATTCAGACTTAGATTGAAGAAACTAGGGAAAATCACTAGACTATTCAGGTATGACCTAAATCAAATCCCTTTATACAAACCCCAATTATACAGTGGAAATGACAAATAGATTCAAGGGATTGGATTAGATCTGATAGCCAGAGTGCCTGAAGAACCATGGACAGAGTTTTGTGACATCCTAAAGGAGTCAGTGATCAAGACCATCCTCAAGAAAAAGAAACACAAACAAGCAAAATGGTTATCTGAGGAGGCCTTACAAATAGCCAAGAAAAGAAGAAAAGCTAAAGGAAATGGAGAAAAGCAAAGATATATTCAGTTGAATGCAGATTCCAAAGAATCGCAAGGAGAGGTTAAAAAAAAAAAAAAAAGCCTTCCTCAGTGATCAGTGCAAAGAAATAGAGGAAAACAATACAATGGAAAAGACTAGAGAGCTCTTCAGGAAAATTAGAGATAATTTTCCTGAAGGGAACATTTCATGCAAAGATGGGCACAGTAAAGGACAGAAATGATACGGACCTAACAGAAGCAAAAGATATTAAGAAGAGGTGGCAAGAATACACAAACGAACCATACAAAAAAGATCTTCATGACCCAGATAACCACGCTGGTGTGATCACCCACCTAGGGCCAGACATCCTGGAGTGCAAAGTTAAGTGGGCCTTAGGAAGCATCACTACGAACAAAGCTAGTGGAGGTGATGGAATTCCAGTTGAGGTATTTCAATTCCTAAAAGACAGTGCTATGAAAGTGCTGCAGTCAATATGCCAGAAAATTTGGAAAACTCAGCAGTGGCCACAGGACTGGAAAAGGTCAGTTTTCATTTCCAATCTCTAAGAAAAGCAATGCCAAAAATGTTCAAACTACCACACAGTTATACTCATCTCACAAGCTAGCAAAATAATTCTCAACATTCTCTAAGTCAGGCTCAACAGTACATGAACCATGAACTTCCAGATGTTCAAACTGGATTTAGACAAGGCAGAGGAACAAGAGATCAAATTGCCAACATCTGTTGGGTCATCGAGAAAGCAACAGAAAAACATCTATTTCTACTTTATTGACTATGTCAAAGCCTTTGACTGTGGATCACAACAAACTGTGGAAATTCTTCAAGAGATGGGACTACCACACCACCTGACCTGCCTCCTGAGATATCTGTATGCAGGTCAAGAAGCAACAGTTAGAACTGGACATGGAACAACATTCTGGTTTCAAATTGGGAAAGGAGTATGTCAAGTCTGTATATTGTCACCCTGCTTATTTAACTTATATGCAGAGTACATCATGAGAAATGCTGGGCTGGAAGAAGCTCAAGCTGGAATCAAGACTGCCGGGAGAAATATCAATAACCTCAGATATGCAGATGACACCACCCTTATAGCAGAAAGTGAAGAGGAGCTAAAGAGCCTCTTGATGAAAGTGAAAGAGAAGAGTGAAAAAGTTGGCTTAAAACTCATCATTCAGAAAAGGAAGATCATTGCATTTGGTGCCATCACTTCATGGCAAATAGATGGGGAAACATTGGAAACAGTGGCAGACTTTATTTTCTTGGGCTCCAAAATCACTGCAGATGGTGACTGCAGCCATGAAATTAGAAGAGACTTGCTCCATGGAAGAAAACCTATGACAAAGCAGAGAGCGTTTTAAAAAAGTAGAGTCGTTATTTTGCTCACGAAGGTCTGTCTAGTCCAAGCTATGGTTTTTGCAGTAGTCATGTATGGATGTGACCTTCAAGAAACCTGAGCCCCCCAAAATTGATGCTTTTGAACTGTGGCATTAGAGAAGACTCTTGAGAGTCCCTTCGGCTGCAAGGAGATCAAACAAGTCCATCCTAAAGGAAATCAGCCCTGAATATTCATTGGAAGGACTAATGCTAAAGCTCTAATACTTTGGCCACCTGATGTGAAGAACTGACTCATTTGAAAAGATTCTGATATTGGGAAAGATTGAAGGTGGGAGGAGAAGGGGACAACAGAGGATGGTATCAGTGACTCAAAGGACATGAGTTTGAGCAAACTCCAGGAGTCTGTGATCAACAGGGAGGCCTGGAGTGCTGCAGTCCATAGGGTTGCAAAGAGCTGCAGGCGACTGCGTAACCGAACTGAACTGAAAGCATCCCGGGATTTCTTGGGGCCCAGATCCTGCTTCTATGTTCTTATGTTCAGTGAAGGGAGAAGGATGAACCTAATGACCGGTTTTAATGGATGAATTAACAACGTAGACTCTTTAATCTCACTTACATTTTACAGCAACTAGTTATCCTAGCAAGCACAAACCGTCGTGCATGTTTCAAACTCTAAACCTGCTATTTGGAAGATGACTATTCGAATAATTGAATAGTCCAGAAGAATTAGAGCCCAGATAACTGTCATTCTGGCGCCTTTGGTTGAGAACCTGCCATGAATTCCCCCTCGTTTCTTGCCGAGGGCAGACCCTGCAGTAGGCACGGGCTCGTGATTTGAATTCTGATTCCAGACGTTCCTGTATCTGTGGTGGTGGGTCAGTCATGAACTTGTTCACTTTCTCAATACATCGATCCTTACATTGGGTGATATAATGCTTAGCCACAGGTTCTCTGTGAGAACTAGATGAAGAAGAAATATAAAACTCTTAGCAGAGTTCCTGGTGTCCTGGGATAAATGGTAACTGCTGTCATGACCATCACAATTGCTGTGTTAATCTTGGGATTTTCCTTCTTGCTTTTCCTTTCCTCTTGTTTCCGGTGTGCAGAGTAGAATCTGAAAAGAGTGAGGGGGCAGGACTTTTCCCATTTGATCTGGAGCCCAGAATGCCATGCGATCTTCATTTTACCCCTGCTCAACTGTTAGAGAAAAGTGTTCTCGCACAGCAGAGTCTAAAGCAAGAAAGCAACCTTTCTATAGAAGAGATGAGAGTCTGATGTTAGATCAAAAGTGCAGGAAAAAAGGAGTTTCTCCTACTTATCTCCTGAAATAAAAGAGTATGGACNTAGAGAAAAGTGTTCTCGCACAGCAGAGTCTAAAGCAAGAAAGCAACCTTTCTATAGAAGAGATGAGAGTCTGATGTTAGATCAAAAGTGCAGGAAAAAAGGAGTTTCTCCTACTTATCTCCTGAAATAAAAGAGTATGGACTTGCAGGTAACAGTTAATGGTCAACATCATTACTGTTCAGTGTAAGAACGTGTTTAACTTGGAAGTCTCCAGGTACTCCTGAGTGAGCACTTGGGGCTCCTGCCCAGGCCCTGGAGATGACTGGGTGCCACATCCACCTCGTTGGATTCTGCTGGGCCAGGGTGCCCTCGAGGAGCTCAGCCTTAGCCAGGGGCCCTGAGCCCGTCAAACGCAGATCCCTGGATTCACACCAGGGTCCACAGAGGCTGGAAAAATCTTAGGAGACTCTTCCTTTTCCTCTGTTGACCTTGAGCATCTCATACTCACCCAGCATTTCCGATATTTCGTGAGAGAATGTCAGACTATCTTTTCTGCAGTTTCTTGGAGATCATGAACTTAGAGCAAATTGAAGGATTTTTCTTTCTTCATATCAGCACTTGCTTGACTCTTTCTTTGTGGCCAAGTCTGTGTTCACAGCCCCTGCAGCATTTTATATCTCTGGACCCAGAGATGAGCCATGATCTAGAATTTAGCCCACTGTATGTTTAATTTATAAGGGCAGGGGATGGTCCTGATGTTCTTCCATCACTTTTTCCTTTTTCTTAAAAAATATGTATTTATTTTTACTTTTGGATGCACTGGGTCTTTGCTGCTCACAAGTTTTCTTACTTGGGGTGAGTGGGGGCTGCTCTTCACGGTGCTGTGCAGGCTTGGTTGTGCAGAAGCTTGTGGCATCTTCCCAGACCAGGGGTCCCATCTGTGCCCCCCGCATTGGCAGGAGGATTCTTAACCACTGGACTGCCGCGGAAGTCTCCATCACTTTTCTTCGACAGAAGTTCTCTGTCATAGTCTGGGGCACAGGTCCATGCAGGTGTGATGCACGGCTTTTCAGCCTTTGCACGGAGGGCGTGGGCCAGAGCACTGTATCACGGCCCAGCACGCAGCCTTCGGGAGGTCGCCTTGCTTCTGCATCTGAGCTTCTGCTCCAGGCTGAGTGAGCAAAGACAGACATGGAAGGCCCTTTGAGGAGGCCACCGTGGCCACATTTGAGTCCATCTATGATTCCAGGTTGCCTCTTGGCAGGAAAGCTGTGACAAACCTAAGCAACATACTACAAAGCAGAGACATCACTTTGCCGACAAAGGTCCATCTTGTCAAAGTGATGGCTTTTCCAGGGGTCATGCGTGGATGTGAGAGCTGGACCATCAAGAAGGCAGAGCATCAGAGAATTGACGCTTCTGAGCTGAGGTGCTGGGAAGACTCCTGAGAGTCCCTTGGGCTGCAAGGAGATCCAACCAGTGAATCTTAACGGAAATCAATCCTGAATATTCCTTGGGAGGACTTATGCTGATGTTCCAATCCTTTGGTTGCCAAATGCAAAGAGCTGACTCATTGGAAAAGACCCTGATGCTGGGAAAGATTGAAGGCAGGATGAGAAGGGGGCGACAAGAGAATGAGATGGTTAGATAGCATCNCTGTGGGAAATCTGTGTTGTGTGTGTGTGTGTGTAGGCGGGGCTGGGGCCTGTGAGTGGGGAGTCCGTGGGAAATCTGTGTTGTGTGTGTGTGTGTGTGTGTGTGTAGGCGGGGCTGGGGCCTGTGAGTGGGAAGTCCGTGGGGAATGTGTGTTGTGTGTGTGTGTGTATGTGTGTAGGCGGGGCTGGGGCCTGTGAGTGGGGAGCCTGTGGGAAATCTGCCTTGTGTGTGTGTGTGTGGGTGTGCGTGTGTCAGTGCTGGAAGGTGTGTGTGGTGGGAATGGTGTGGAAGCTGGAGGGGGGATTGCTTAGAAGGGTGGATGGATTCCATTCTGTCTTCAGGCAGCCGGAGCACAGGTTCCCATGGGACCACAGATTCTCCTTTGTCTAAAATGAACCAAAACTCAGACTAAAGCGGGGACCGGGGTGGAAGCAGCTCTGGGGTGCCTGTCCCTCCCTTCATATCTCACGTCACTAGAGAAGTGCCACAGGTGATGTAGCGGCCAGCGATATTCTACAGTCATCACAGATCATCAGAAACATTAATTCCTACGTGGAAATTGTAGTAGCTTATTATTCTAGTAAGAATTCAATTAGGCTTCCCAGGTGGGAAGTACACCCACATACATACACACAACACAGATTTCCCATGGACTCTCCACTCACAGGCCCCACCCCCACCTGTGACACACACCCCCCAGGTGGAGTGACTGGAGCACAATCAGTAGTAAAGAATATGCCTACAATGCAGGAGACAGGGGTTCGGTCCCTGGTCGGGAAGATTCCCGGGAGAAGGAAATGGCAGCCCACTGCAGTGTTCTTGCCTGGGAAATCCCATGGACAGAGGAGCCTGGCGGGCTACAGTCCACGGGGTCACAAACAGTCAGACATGACTTTGCAACTAAACAACAAAGAATGCAGTATCACACTGTGCACATAGAGAGGCACACGCGGCATCTACATGGTGGGTTTTGTGACCTAGCGTGGCAGGAAGCCCTCGGCAGATGTTTTCCCTGGAATAGTCTTCAAGTGAACTGGCAACACTCACCTGGACTGTGTGTATGTTTCTCTTTTCTTTTTTTCACTTTATCACCGTCACGATTGTATTGGTTTCCTACAGCCTCTGTAACAAAGTGCCATAAACTGGAGGAATTTATTTTCTCANCGGCAGATGATTTCCCTGGAATATTCTTCAAGTGAACTGGCAACACTCACCTGGACTGTGTGTACGTTTCTCTTTTCTTTTTTTCACTTTATCACCTTCACGATTGTATTGGTTTCCTACAGCCTCTGTAACAAAGTGCCATAAACTGGAGGAATTTATTTTCTCACAATTCTGGAGGCCGACAGTCCAAGGTCAAGTTGCGGCAGAGCTGGTTTCCTGGGAGGACGGCCTCCTTGGCGTGTAGGAGGCCGCTGTCTCCTGCATCCTCACGCGGCCGCCCCGCTATGCACGTCTGTGTCCTAATCTACTCTGCTTTAGGACACCAGTCCTGTTGAGACCCACCTGACTGACCTTTACTAAGCATGCTCACCTCTTTCAAGACCCCATTTCCAAACATAGTCTCATTCTGAGGTGCTGTGTTCAGGACGGAACCTGTGCATGTGGGGGATACACGGAGCCCGTGCACCTCCTTACTGTGAGACAGATTCTTCCCATTGGGGCACACGGAATGCTTGCCGGGCCAGCCCTCTCCACGTTTGGATGCCACAGACCTGGGCACATTCCTGATGCCCTTTGGGGGTGCTCCTGGTCTGACAGTGTGATCTGAGAGCCCAAATTAAAACTACAGCATCACTGAGGAGAAATGAGGCCACCTCTGCGGTCCACGGGCCGGTGAAGCTTGACCTTGTCCCCAGGAAGGGTTCCAGGCGATGCTTTCCTCCCTGGTTTGCTTTCCTCTCTCTCTAGGTCTGCTTCCTACTTAGACAAAATGAAAACGCACCCTTGAAATTACAAAGAAGAATCCCAGTGATTTCGGTAATCTGTCACCTGATAGCAATCAAAGCAAATTAATTAAAAATAAAGTAATCAAAACACAGAAGGAGATATTTTTCAGAAATCTAGACGGTAGCGCTAAGGAAGCTTGCGTGCCACGGACTCTGCTGGAGCTGTGCTCCAGAGCAGCTGCGGGAAATCATCACAGGGGCTGGAAAATGTTTATAAATTTAACAGTGGCTATCCCTTATTTCTCCTTTTTCTAGCCCTTACACATAAAATGTTCCTTTTTTATTGTATTTGTCTACTGGTTTTGAAGGGACACATGCTTGTGTCCAATGAGGACCAAGCAGAAAGCTGGTCTTAGAGATCTATCAATAATAGTTCAAGGTCGAGGGGAATATTCAAGGTCAGAGAAATACTAGCCTTGGTCATTCCCCCAGTCTTGCTAAGTACAAAAATAAAAATATTTATTCATCATTTTCTTATAAGATTATTGTATAATAGATATTGTGAAGTAGAAAATAAGAATGTGTTTTTACAAAGAACAATTTATTGCCTTAAAATAAATAAAATTTTATCTTTTATAATCCCATAAGAGGTAATACATCCGTCCCTATTTCATTGTTTTCTAATTACTCTTAGGCTAGGATGTTAGTAGGCTTCAATCACTCAGCTATTTCGGAGCATCTCTGAAGATAAGAATGAGAAGTAGAAAGCATGAGCTTGTAGAAGAAACCATTGAGGATGGAATAACAGGCCTAGTGCACAGACATGGGATGTTTCTTTAAATATCCATTTAAAAGGTAACTGCCTCCACTCACGTTGGATATTTATGTTTACCCTTCATGAAAATAAGCCAGGAGTTAATATTGCTGGGCCACCTGAAGCCGGAAGTGCATTGCACACGCTGTTTAATTAGATCTATCCCGAAAACTTCAGAATGACTATATAAGATCACCCTGAGAAGCACGTTGCTCAGTCGCTTCAGTTGCGTCTGACGCTTTTGCCATCCCATGGACTGTAGCCCACCAGGCTCCTCTGTCNTCTTCTCCAGTGGATCTTCCTGACCCAGGGATCAAACCCAGGTCTCCTGCAATGCAGGCAGATTCTTTACCATCTAAGCCACCGGGTAACCCCAACATTGTTCAAATTCAAGCATTTCACCCTTTAATTTAGGGTCATCTGAAGAGGACAAGAGGACATTTCAGATCTCACATCTGTGCAAGTGCAGGGCATTCACTGTAGCTTCTTATGTAACTGCTGGCATGATTTAAAACCGGGGTCTTTGTGAACCACCTTCTTTCTGCTGCATCCTGCTTTGGCGTATGTGTGTTTCCATATAAAGCAGGCTTGTCCAGCTCCGGCTCAAGCTGTCAGGGATGACGCAAAGTGAGGGGAGGCTGGAGCAGTCCTATGTTACTTATATTTGTGCTTAAATTGATCCGGCTTGAATGTCTAAAAGCAACTCTGCACTTAAAAACATTCACTGTATAAAGTACATTCATCCTTTTCTGTTGTATTCACATTTCTCTTGAGTTGGTCATCCAGACCCACTTGCCTTGTTGGGCTTCTTCTGACCAGTTCTGAGCAGCAATTCTGCTCACCAACTTCTGCCCAGAGGGTCCCGGAGAAGACACCCTGAGATTAATAAGAAAGACAGACAGATGAAAAATCGGAAGCACTGAACCTTGCTCTAAACAGCTCTGAGTTCCAAGCCAGCTCTTGGTTTTCCTGTGCTCATCCTGGAGTGCCAGTTTCCTATGTCCTATGAAAGAAAAGAATCAAATCACTATCTTCCTATTTTCAATGGACTCGGAAACTAGCAATGTCTTCTAATTTCTGGGGAAATTGACACATTGGCATTTGAAAGGCTTTGCATATAGGATGGGCTTGGTCTAGAGATGAGTCATCATCACCTGAGCTTTGGACTCATTATCCTGGCTTTAACCACCGCCCCCCAGCCCCTGCTCCAATTCTGAAAATGAAAATGGAAAGAGTACAATAATAACAGTCATAATTATCTCATAGGCTTAACTGAAATGGTCTACATATACTGCTGAGCACAATGCCTGACTTGTATAAAACACCCTAAATGTAAGGGTAAACGTGAAATGAATCTTAAAAGACATGACTTATTGCTTTTCTTAATCCAGTTAAATCTAGCTCAAGCTGCATCCTCCAGGGTGGCCCTGAACCTGGTTTTGATCCTCCTGAGAGCATCCTCCCCTTTTTAAGGTGACACATGGAATATTCCAGAAGGAAGTCCCTCTCCCACTGTTTCTCTGCTTTGTTAGCACATCTTGCCTCTGATGGACTCAGGAGGAGTCAGGAAGTAGAACCCTGATCCCCTATATGAAAGGACAGCGAGGCTCCCATGAATGAAGATCAGCTGGTTGCCCTAGCCTCGAGCCTGTCTTGTGGCCAACACCTCGAGCCTGGAGACAGTAGATGCTGGATATTGGATTGAAGAAAGAAAGCAGTGGTGCATTGACTGGCTGGAGTCTGTTGATGGACAGGGTGAGAAAGTTAACGGACTTTTTCTATTAGAAAGTTGAGAAAGCTAAGGACTCAGACGAGTGCAGTATTCCGGCTCAGGGCTCCTCCCCTGCCCCCCAGTTGAATCAGAACTAAGATCCTCTCCTGACGCCAGTCTAGTGATGGTTCTGCTCTGCACGTCACCTGCTCTCTTGCTAAACCTGCTCTCTATGAGATCATGAGAACCATTCATTGAGATGTTGGGTGGGGGGGCAGGAAGGAAATTTTAGCTTGGGAAGAGCTCAGACTAGCTGTCGGGAAACAAATGCAGGGTCAGGAGCAGGTGAGGTGTTGACTCTGAATAAAAGGAAAGCATCCGAGGCCAAAGATTTCTTTTCAGCCAGAAAGACGTTTCCCATCAGGCCTGGACCTGGGAGCATTTACGCCCCCTCTGATACCCCCCCAAGCTTTTCAGAAGGAACAGCTTTGGGCAGCCCAGCAGGGCCAAAAGAGCTGTTCAGTAGAGAGAAAGGCTGCCGAGCGGCACAGGCAGACCCCAGGCGAGCCCCCGCCCTCGCTGGGAGCTGTCCGGAGGGTCCGTCGCCACGCCTGCAGGAGCAATCGCACGGGGCAGGAGCCAGAGCCAGCTGGGAAGAAGCCTCTGCAGAAGAAGCAAACGCTGGTTGGGGTGCCTCCCCGAGACGCCGAGGAAGCTTCACAACGGGAAAGCCAGCCACCAGCGTGTGGATGGAGGCGGATGCTCGGCAAGCCAGAGCGAGGCGGAGAAAGAAGAGGACACAGGCAGACCTGGAGCAGAAACCCACCGTCTCCCTCACCTGAGCGCCTCTTCGCGGGGATTGTGCAGGTTTCTAAGAGAAAAGACGCTGGCAGCGCTTATCACTGCTGCCTGTGCCTGAGGGTTTCCGTGTCCTCGTATTCGAGCCCCTGAGAGTGAGCATCCTTCTTCCAGTGCTGGCTTCAGCCCACCCTCTAACCTGCTGGACTCTGATTCATTCTGCAGATAAGCCTGAGCATCCTCAAATATACTTTTTAAAAGGCTTGTTGAAGTGGGGTTGATTCCAACATGCTTTTTATTATTAGCTTTCTCCTTTGGGTGCCCTGTCTGTTAGAGCTGGTACTCAAGAAGCTGCTTAGACTTTCTGAGCAGACTCCTGTATGGAGCGGATAACGTATGTGTGGTCCTGGGGGCAGACTTGGAGACGCCACCCGCCCTGCCCTGGGGTGGCTCCAGCTCCACGGCCCTGGCAGCCCCACCCCTCTAGCTGTGGAGGTTTTCATTGCTCACTGTGCTTGGTCTGAACGCCTATTACTCACCCATGTCTGCCTTTCCTGAAGAGTCAAAGAGCTAGTCACTTAGGCCTGTCAGACCCTTTGCGACCCCATGGACTGTAGCCCGCCGGGCTCCTCTGTCCCTGGGATTCTCTAGGCAAGGATATGAGAGTGGGTTGCCATTCCCTTCTCTGGGGGAATTTCTTGACTCTGGAGAGACTGAACCTGGGTCTCCCGCATTGCAGGCAGATTTCATTTTTTTTACTATCTGTGCCACCAGGGAAGCCCTCCTTCCATTAAAAATATCCTACACTTCCAGTAAAAAAGAAAAAAAAAAAAAAAAAAAGCAGCTCACTAGGTAGGTGAGTAGTGTTGGTGTTTCAGAACTAAAATACAAACTATGCTTAAAATATGAGAAAGCAACACACGCCGGCTCTAAAAGGCAGAGCACCAAAAGGAGAACTCAGCGAAAGTACCTACTGGATGAAACGATGGACATAAAGCATCTGTGCAGTGTGTGCACTGCAGTGCAGTGTTTGCACAGCAAGTGTGCAGAGAGCTGTATGCTGAGTGTATGTTCTGTGTTGGAAGAAAAGCAATGTAGCCCTTGAGGGATATAAGAGCTTTGGGTGAAACAACTGGGGTCACAACGGGCCACGGCAGAGACAAGCACACAGGGACGCCCATTCTAACGCGCGTCCCGCCTGGCCAGGGGTCCAGTGGCCCCTGATCTCCATTTTGGTGACACAGAGTCACCTTGGGCTCAGAGTGGCCGAGAGGAACGTACCACGCTTCCCTCTCCCACAGATCTCCAGATAAGTCCCCCCCGGACTCCCCGCCCCGCTGCCAGTTGTTTCCTTCTCTCCACCTTCTCTCCCCATTTGCTGCCCAGGTTCAGCTTCCTCTCATCCTTTCACCTGGTTCCTAGCACCAGCCTCTCTGGTCTTCCTGACTCCAGCCTTGCTTCTCCCAGATCCTGCCAGTGCGGCCAAGGTGATATTTACCTGCAACAGTATCCCTTCCCTGCTGATGGCCTCACGTGGACCACCGTCACCTGCAGAGGTTTGAAGTCTCCCACTTGGGTTACAGGACCCTTCACTTTCGGAACTGAATTTGCTTTTCCAATCTCAACTGTGAACTCTCTCTGACTGCTGACCCCTCTCCAGTCCCTACGCTCGACTGGCCATCTCCTCCCCATCCTTAGATTTTCAGTTCCTCTGGTCCTTACCCTCACCTGTGCGCTCCATGTACATGCCTGTATCCCAGCCCCTCACGTCTCACCAAGTGATGACTCTCCATTCATTCCAAGCCCACCAGACGCTAGTCCTGGAGAATGGGGGCTGTGTGTTGCTGATGACTTAAACAGGGAGGAAAGCAAGTGCAGACAGTTATCCAGAGTTGGGTCCAGTTGGAAAGCTCGTCGTCAAGGGAGGACTGAGTCTGGAAGGGAGACCGGGAGTCCTGGAGGCAGGTGGACACAGACCGTCTCCACGTCCAGGATGGATCCGGAAAGCAGAGCAAAGCCAGCCAGGGGGGCGGCAGCAACAACGGAAGCGCGTGAGGATCTTCTCCGCCTGAACTTTCCCCAGTGCAGTGCCACTGGGCTCTATTACAAAGAATCAAGTGGACCTACACTTTCTGGGTTGAGATCCTTGACAAAGGTTTTCTCCTCCCAATGCAGCACACACATGTGTAAACACCCATACGTGCGTTCACACGTAATCACACAGATGCTCATCCACAAACCTCACACGCTTACATGTGCACGAGCACCCTCAGTCGTGTCTGAATCTTCGCGACCCCATCAACTGTAGCCGCCAGGCTCCTCTGTCCATGGGCTTCTCCAGGCAAGAACACTGGAGTGGGTTGCCATTCCCTTCTCCAGGGGATCTTCTGGACCCAGAGATTGAACCCAGGTCTCCTGCATTAGAAAGCAGATTCTTTACCACTGAGCCACCAGAGAAGCCCGCAGGCTCACACACAATTTCCCAAATAGTAGAGAGATGTCATTACTGGGAACAAAGGCTTTTCACATTCTGAAAGGAAGCACTCTCTGACCCTCACAGCTCCTCACACAGAGACCTTGTCTCTACGATTACTTATTGGTTAAGTCCTCTGCCCGTGTGCTCTGAGCTCAGTTGAGGTGACATCCATGTGATCTCATTGAATACCGCGTTGATCTTGTATTTCTGATATTATCATCCAGTTTTCAAATGACACATCACCAATTGGGAAGCATGCAACACCCTCAAGCACAGAGGTTCACTCTGCAGACTCCAGTGACCTATTAAAGGCATGTTCTAGGGGAGCTGGTTGCTAGAGCAATTCAACAACGAGTGTGTCCACCACATGGAGTGAGTATGACGTAACAAGTTCAGGCGTCGGCTTACTGAGAAAGGCAGGTTGAATCACACAAGCGCAGCGTCCACTCTGCATGGGACACAGCCTCTCTCGAAGGCTGGAGCTCGGTTTTCTGCACCAGAACGCAAGCAGTGATGGATGAGTTGGCAAGGCTTCTAAGAGGGGGTGGGGGAAGCAGGCCTGCTTATTGTGAGGGCGAGATGCTGAGGATGACGCTCAGGGCTGCGAGCCTGCCCCCCGAGGATGAGGGCAGCTTCTCACTGTCTTCAGGGGGTGAAAGGGAAACAGAGGCGGAAATGGGCTTTACCTCCATCATAAGGCAATAATTTGAGATATAAAGCACTTCCGCAGCTGGAAGGGGTTGCCAAGGAAAGGGACAGAATCGCCCTTCCTCAGGGTCTTTAAAAATCAGTGCTGTCCAGCTCCGTTAAGGTCTGGGCCTTCCTCTGCGCTCAGAGCGGAAGATCTAGCCCGGAAATTCACCTTGTCTGCGTTCATGAACGTCGATCTGGATTCTCACATAGTATTTTCTTTTTCTTCCCCCTCCTTTCTCACATCCTTCCTCATTTTTTCACTTTTTATTTACAAAACTAAAATGTATTCTTTCAGTGTGGAGCTCTGTGTCCTGACAAATGTATGCAATCATGTAACCGCCATCACAACAGGACTATGGAACATTTCTCCTTCTGATTTTACATTATTTTCCCTACGAATACTGGTTTCCATTTCCTCTATACAGAGTTGCAAAGGTTTAATAAAATCTGTAAGAGATTACCACCAAATTGCCTTCTCCAACCCTATTTCTTCAATAAGCAATACACTGTGAAACACTGCCGCTGTTTGTCAGTCACTAAGTCATATCTGATTCTTTGTGACCCCATGGGCTGCAACATGCCAGCCTTCCTGGTCCTTCACTGTCTCTCGGAGCTCGCTCAAACTCATGCCCATTGAGTCAGTGATGTCATCCAATCAGCCCATCCTCTATCACCCTTTTCTCCTCTTTCCTTCACTCTTTCCCAGCCTCAGGTTCTTCTCTAATGAGTCAGCTCTTTGAATAAGTATTGGACTTTTAGCTTCAGTCCTTCCAATGAATGTTCAGGGTTGATTTCCTTTAAGACTGACTAGTTTGATCTCCTTTCTGTCCAACTTTAATCAAGAGGCTCTTTAGTTCTTCTTCACTTTCTGTCATAAGTGTGGTATCATCTGTGTATCTGGGGTTATTGATTTTTCTCCCGGAAATCTTGATTCCAGCTTGTACTTCATCCAGCCCAGCATTTCTCATGATGTACTCTGCATATAAGTTAAATGAGCAGGGTGACAATATACAGCCTTGACGTACTCCTTCCCCAGTTTGCAGCCAGTCTGTTGTTCCATGTCCCTTTTTAGCTGTTGTTTCTTGACCTGCATACAGATTTCTTAGGAGGCGGGTCAGGTGGTCTGTTATTCCCATCTCTTGGGTGGTGCAGTCCATGGGGTCACAAAGAGTCAGACATGACTGAGTGACTGAACTGAACTGAAATATAAAAAGTATATGTGTATCTTATGTATATTTATAGAGAATTTATTTTTGTGTATCAATATATAGAGAGAGCTTCCCTGATAGCTCAGTTGATAAAGAATCCACCTGTAATGTAAGAGACCCTGGTTCAATTCCTGGATTGGGAAGATCCTCTGGAGAAGGGATAGGCTACCTACTCCAGTATTCTCGGGCTTCCCTGGTGGCTCAGCTGGTAAAGAACCCACCTGCAATGAGGGAGATCTGGGTTTGATCCCTGGGTTGGGAAGATCCCCTGGAGAAGGGAAAGGCTACCCACTTCAGCATTCTGGCCTGGAGAATTTCATGGATAGTCCGTGGGTTGCAAAGAGTTGAACACAAATAAGCAACTTTTTCTATAGTATAGAGAGAAAGAGACAAAGACGCAGAGAGGCAGACGCTTCCATTGGTCTCATTTTCTCTGGATTTGAGGTGTAAAGCAATGATAATTTAGAACGAAGCTGGTGAGCCTGCTTTACTCGTGTCTGTGACAGAAAGTACTAAGCTGACCTGACTGTCTGGGAAAGATGGGGATGGGAAATGAAAAAGAATCCTGGAAGAACCACCTTCCTAATGGAAAGCATTCAGACCAGAATGCTAAGGATGTAGGGCAGTGACCACAGAGAGGGGACCCATGCGGCCGTACGAGTCTCAAGGCAGTTTTTTTGTTTTTGTTTTTGTTTTGTTTAGCACACTTTCTCCATCCCCGCTGCCCAGTGAGTGGGAAGCCCTTCTTGACTTATGAGAATGGTGGGTACAACCTGGAATGATGACAGCCCCTGACCCCCAGAGTGGACTTCGAGAATCGTGTGTCTTCGAGGGTGAGGCTTTGTGTTGCTGGAATCAGGAACTCACAGATGAGTTCCAAGCAGCTTGAATTTGCATGATGAGAAAGTGTGCAGTGTGGGTTCCCAGGAGGACCGACCCCTGTTTGGTCAGAGACTGGGGCTCACGGGGACAGGAAGGCGCTGAGAGGTGGCCATGGGCCCTGCCTCTGGCCCGCCTGTGCTGCATCCAGAAGGGCTGCAGGAGGTGACACCTGAATACAAGACAACAGCACAACAGAGACGCGAGCAGATCCCAAGGCAACAGTCCTTGCCCCTTGATGGGAGGAGCACAGTGCCCGGGGGACACGGGCACCTGGAGCAGGCTGCTCACAGGCAGGACCACAGAGGAGACCGGAAAGCTCCAGCTGGAGACCCAGCGTCCTGCAGGGGCCCCGCCAAGCTGGCCGATGCCAGCGCTTCCACACTTCCTGGAGGGTCACGAGAAGGCTCAGCGTGGGGGGCCTGGACAAGGGCGTCCAGCCAGGCGGAGTGGTCTTTATCCACAGGTATTGAGTAAGACCCTGGGAGACCCTGGTTCTCAGAACAAGTACCATGGGGGCAGAGGCTGCCCCCAAGCCAGGAAGGAAGGGCTCACGCCCCAGGAGGGCCAGAGGCCACAGAGGGGCCACCGGGCTGCAGAACCGCCGTGCAGGTTGGGGTGACGCACCGCTGGAGAAGCGAGATCAGCGCAGCAGGGGCGGGAGGTGGGGAAGGGCCAGGGCAGTCACGTGTGCCGGGAGGGGTGCCGGAGCTCTGCTGAGTTCTGAGGCTGCATATCTGACTTCAGGACAATGGAGTTCACAGGCTCAGGCCAAGGTTAAGTTAGAAAAGGCTAGGCGAGTGCAAAGTACACACGTGATCAAGTTCAGACATCTGGTCCTTGGCTTGGTTGTTATGATGCCCTCTAAGAAACCCACGGCTCCAATCAGTCACTGTGATTCAAATGCCTTCTGCCCTCCCTCCTGTCTTTCCTCAGAAAAGGGAGCTTGGAGTCCATTAGAAGGACTAAAATCCCTCCTTCCCTATCCTCTCCTCTTCTGGGCCTGGACCATTTCTTCTTTATCTTATTCTTCCCTTACTATATCTCCCCATCTTTTTTTTTTTTTTTAACTATAAAGTTCCAATCATAGCCCATTTTGCCAAAGTCAGAAGAACAAACACGTATTTATCCACATATGCTTATATATGAANGCTGCAGAACCGCCATGCAGGTTGGGGTGACGCACCGCTGGAGAAGCGAGATCAGCGCAGCAGGGGTGGAGGTGGAGAAGGGCCAGGGCAGTCACGTGTGCAGGGAGGGGTGCCGGAGCTCTGCTGAGTTCTGAGGCTGCACATCTGACTTCAGGACAATGGGGCTCACAGGCTCAGGCCAAGGTTAAGTTAGAAAAGGTTAGGCGAGTGCAAAGTACACACGTGGTCAGGTTCAGACGTCTGGTCCTTGCCTTTGTTGTTATGATCCACTCTCAGAAACCCCCGGCTCCAATCAGTCACTGTAATTCAAATGCCTTCTGCCCTCCCTCCTGTCTTTCCTCAGAAAAGGGAGTTTGGAGTCCATTAGAAGGACTAAAATCCCTCCTTCCCTATCCTCTCCTCTTCTGGGCCTAGACCATTTCTTCTTTATCTTATTCTTCCCATACTATATCTCCCCATCTTTTTTTTTTTTTTTAACTATAAAGTTGCAATCATAGCCCATTTTGCCAAAGTCAGAAGAACAAACACGAATTTATCCACATATGCTTATATATGAAGCACACACAGATGCAAAGATACACATTGCATGTGTTATTTCATAAAGTTGGGTTTTAGCAGCAAGAAAATGAATGCGTTGAACTTAAATCTTTCTTTGGAAAACACATTCCTCAAAGGGCTATTGTTCAGTTTTTATTGTTCAGACCATCCTCCACACCACCCAGGCTCTGCCCTGGGCCCTGGAGAGCCCGCTCCCTGGGGCGGCTCAGAGCTGTGACTGCTGGCGCCCTTCTGCAGCCTCTGGCCCGCCCCGGGGGGTCCCATGCAGGTCTCCACAGCTCCCTGTCCTCACGGTGAGGAGGTGAGGAATCTCCTGATGGCTGAAGCTCTGCACTCACACTGGGATTTCCCAGCTCAGACGCCTTGGTTTTCTTTGGCTCACTCGGCCTGTCAGTCTCAAATTAGACCTCCTTGAACTACACGGGGTGGATTTCTGCGCAGGGTGGATGCTAAGAAAGCTCCCCTCCCCCCGTGGAATGTGGTACCTGCAGTTCTGGTTGCAGTTGGTGAGCCTCGGAGGTGGAGACTCGACTCCCAGATCAATGCTCCATCCCCCAGGGCTTGGACGTTTAAGCGAAAGATTCTTCCTGCCCCAAGCGAGGCCACATTTTCTCAGACCCTGCCTGGTCCAGATGAATAGGGAATCTGAGAAGGGAGAGGGGTATTAGTCTTGTGTGGAGTCAGTGTTGATCATTCCTCACCTGCCCTTAACTAGTCTTTGCCTTGCTGAAATACATTTTTATTAAATTTTAATCAAAAGCACAAAAACAGATTGCTTATCACAGGAAAGACTAAACCTTACTGTGAGCTTTCCTTGCCTGGCTGATCTTAGTGATGCTCGCAACTTGAGATAAGTGGGATTCCTTAAGAAGCACAGAACTGCATAGGGGCTAATTGTCATCTACAGGCAACAGGTTGAAGAGGGTGAATTCATTCCACGGTTATTAGGACCCTTCACGTGGGGTTTACTGACGACTCCTGTCCGCTTACTGGTGGTTGTATCCATACAACGTTTCATGGCGAGGGAGCTGGCTGATGACAAGGGCTTTGAAATGTGCATCCAGTCACATTTCTTCTCACATGGACTTCCCAGATGGCTCAGTGGTAAAGAATCCAGCTGCAGGAGATGCTGGTTAGACCGCTGGGTCAGGAAGTTCCCCTGGAGAAGGGAATGGGAACCCACTCCAGTATTCTTGCTTGGAGAATTCCATGGACAGAGGAGCCTGGTGGGCTACAGTCCATGGGATGGCAAAAGCGTCAGACGCAACTGAAGCGACTGAGGAACGTGCTTCTCAGGGTGATCTTATATAGTCATTCTGAAGTTTTCGGGGTAGATCTAATTAAACAGCGTGTGCAATGCACTTCTGGCTTCAGGTGGCCCAGCAATATTAACTCCTGGCTTATTTTCATGAAGGGTAAACATAAATACCCAACGTGAGTGGAGGCAGTTACCTTTTAAATGGATATTTAAAGAAACATCCCATGTCTGTGCACTAGGCCTGTTATTCCATCCTCAATGGTTTCTTCTACAAGCTCATGCTTTCTACTTCTCATTCTTATCCTCAGAGATGCTCCGAAATAGCTGAGTGATTGAAGCCTACTAACATCCTAGCCTAAGAGTAATTAGAAAACAATGAAATAGGGACGGATGTATTACCTCTTATGGGATTATAAAAGATAAAATTTTATTTATTTTAAGGCAATAAATTGTTCTTTGTAAAAACACATTCTTATTTTCTACTTCACAATATCTATTATACAATAATCTTATAAGAACATGATGAATAAATATTTTTATTTTTGTACTTAGCAAGACTGGGGGAATGACCAAGGCTAGTATTTCTCTGACCTTGAATATTCCCCTCGACCTTGAACTATTATTGATAGATCTCTAAGACCAGCTTTCTGCTTGGTCCTCATTGGACACAAGCATGTGTCCCTTCAAAACCAGTAGACAAATACAATAAAAAAGGAACATTTTATGTGTAAGGGCTAGAAAAAGGAGAAATAAGGGATAGCCACTGTTAAATTTATAAACATTTTCCAGCCCCTGTGATGATTTCCCGCAGCTGCTCTGGAGCACAGCTCCAGCAGAGTCCGTGGCACGCAAGCTTCCTTAGCGCTACCGTCTAGATTTCTGAAAAATATCTCCTTCTGTGTTTTGATTACTTTATTTTTAATTAATTTGCTTTGATTGCTATCAGGTGACAGATTACCGAAATCGCTGGGATTCTTCTTTGTAATTTCAAGGGTGCGTTTTCATTTTGTCTAAGTAGGAAGCAGACCTAAAGAGAGAGGAAAGCAAACCAGGGAGGAAAGCATTGCCTGGAACCCTTCCTGGGGACAAGGTCAAGCTTCACCGGCCCGTGGACCGCAGAGGTGGCCTCATTTCTCCTCAGTGATGCTGTAGTTTTAATTTGGGCTCTCAGATCACACTGTCAGACCAGGAGCACCCGCAAAGGGCATCAGGAATGTGCCCAGGTCTGTGGCATCCAAACGTGGAGAGGGCTGGCCCGGCAAGCATTCCGTGTGCCCCAATGGGAAGAATCTGTCTCACAGTAAGGAGGTGCACGGGCTCCGTGTATCCCCCACATGCACAGGTTCCGTCCTGAACACAGCACCTCAGAATGAGACTATGTTTGGAAATGGGGTCTTGAAAGAGGTGAGCATGCTTAGTAAAGGTCAGTCAGGTGGGTCTCAACAGGACTGGTGTCCTAAAGCAGAGTAGATTAGGACACAGACGTGCATAGCGGGGCGGCCGCGTGAGGATGCAGGAGACAGCGGCCTCCTACACGCCAAGGAGGCCGTCCTCCCAGGAAACCAGCTCTGCCGCAACTTGACCTTGGACTGTCGGCCTCCAGAATTGTGAGAAAATAAATTCCTCCAGTTTATGGCACTTTGTTACAGAGGCTGTAGGAAACCAATACAATCGTGAAGGTGATAAAGTGAAAAAAAGAAAAGAGAAACGTACACACAGTCCAGGTGAGTGTTGCCAGTTCACTTGAAGAATATTCCAGGGAAATCATCTGCCGAGGGCTTCCTGCCACGCTAGGTCACAAAACCCACCATGTAGATGCCGCGTGTGCGTCTCTATGTGCACAGTGTGATACTGCATTCTTTGTTGTTTAGTTGCAAAGTCATGTCTGACTGTTTGTGACCCCGTGGACTGTAGCCCGCCAGGCTCCTCTGTCCATGGGATTTCCCAGGCAAGAACACTGCAGTGGGCTGCCATTTCCTTCTCCCGGGAATCTTCCCGACCAGGGACCGAACCCCTGTCTCCTGCACTGTAGGCATATTCTTTACTACTGATTGTGCTTCAGTCACTCCACCTGGGGGGTGTGTGTCACAGGTGGGGGTGGGGCCTGTGAGTGGAGAGTCCATGGGAAATCTGTGTTGTGTGTATGTATGTGGGTGTACTTCCCACCTGGGAAGCCTAATTGAATTCTTACTAGAATAATAAGCTACTACAATTTCCACGTAGGAATTAATGTTTCTGATGATCTGTGATGACTGTAGAATATCGCTGGCCGCTGCATCACCTGTGGCACTTCTCTAGTGACGTGAGATATGAAGGGAGGGACAGGCACCCCAGAGCTGCTTCCACCCCGGTCCCCGCTTTAGTCTGAGTTTTGGTTCATTTTAGACAAAGGAGAATCTGTGGTCCCATGGGAACCTGTGCTCCGGCTGCCTGAAGACAGAATGGAATCCATCCACCCTTCTAAGCAATCCCCCCTCCAGCTTCCACACCATTCCCACCACACACACCTTCCAGCACTGACACATGCACACCCACACACACACACACAAGGCAGATTTCCCACAGGCTCCCCACTCACAGGCCCCAGCTCCGTCTACACACACACACACACACACACACAACACAGATTTCCCACGGACTCCCCACTCACAGGCCCCAGCCCCGCCTACACACACACACACACACACACACACA
>SJYS01025124.1:131874-144132 GCA_006410695.1 Philantomba maxwellii | reverse complement strand
TTGGGGGAACACAACAGAAGAGAAGAGCAATCACACTGTGGCTCAGGCATGCGAATGACACGGGAACAAGGACCCAGTTCAGGGTCGGGGGCTGGAGATCCCACTTCCAGGCTTCCGCTGAGAGCCTTATGCAGCTAGAACACTGTATCTGATAACTCTCAGCTTGCTCTACTGACAATTTCATCACAATTTCATCCAGCAAGTAGAGAGGGAATCAAAGGCAACTGTGACTCTGGAATTGACGCAGAGTAGCAGCAATTGGATGTTGGCTGCAGGGGAAGAGGCGGAAATTTGGGGGGAGCTGCTTTGTCTCCTGGAGTTGCTGCCGTCCTGGTGTTTACCGTCCTGCGTGCAGACTCCCCGGGGATGAGAGGTCATCTCCCCAAGGGTAGTTTGGCAGGTCTCAGGAGGATGAGCAGGTTCAAAGGTGCGCAAAAGTATGATTGTGATGTGCTGTGTGGTTACTTTTAAGAGGGAGAGAGGGGAGGGAGAGAGAAAGAGAGAGAGAGAGACAGTGAGAATACATAATGGACTTTCTGATGAACTCATCTTTCACAAGGACATGTGGAAAAGATTAAAGGGAGAGTTTTTGTATAAGGAACAATGAGAAAGTTAAGATCACATACTTGAAAAATTTTGACAGGAAAATGAATGCTTAGAATGACCCATGGCTTTCAAAGTTGATGAAGACAAAACTTGGCTTCTCAGTCCATATTTCAAATCATAAAAAGAAGAGCAATGGAGATTTAGACACACTGCTGGGAGGAGACGCTCTGAAAACAGAATTTTCTAAAACTTTATCAGTGACCTGCAGGGGACATTATCCTTTAAAGACAGCTAATTATAGAGGACAGTTTACACACTAAGGTACAAAAATGGTCATTGAGCACATGCAAAAATGCTCAATTCCGTTAGTCATCAGGGAAATGCAAATTAGCATGCTCCACCTATCAGAATGGCTTTTTTGTTTTGTTCTGTTTTGTTCTGTTTTTCATGATAGCACCAAATGCTTCTATGGAGTAACTAGAACTCTTGTATGTTGCTGGTGGAGATGTAAAAAGCACAGCCACTGTACTTGAAAATATTTGCCTGTTTCTAGTAAAACATGCAGTGATTCTATGGTTCAGGAATCCTAACCTTACGCATTTCCTCAAAAGATATGAAAACATATCCACAGAATACATGTACAAGAAGGTCCATGGCAGCTCTAACCATCATAGCAAAAACTAGAAACACAGGGGTTCATCAGCAGGAAACGGGCTCAACAATGAGGTGTCAACTCCAGAATATCCTGGAGGAAAGAAATCGTGAATATCACGTTCCAAATCAGGTAAATGTAAATCCAATCAGTGGCTAAAAAAAAAGAAAAGAGAAAGGACAGAGGCTGCCCTGGAGGACGTGGGGGTGGAGGCTGACTGGAAATGGACTTGAGGGTGCTTTCTGAGACCATGTAATTTCTGTATCTTTATAGGGATTTGGTGACACAGAGGCATACATTTTCCAAAAACTCAGTAAGTAAACACTTAGGATTTGTACTTTTCATTCTACCTGAGTTTTATGTCTTAAACAAAAACCTGTAAATAAATATTAAATTCTAAATACTGAATTCTGCCACTTACTGTAAAATGCATTGAAAAAAAAGGCATGGATGAATGGATGAAGACATATAAAGCAAGCATAGTAAAGTGTTCCTGGCAGACTCTACCTTGTGAACATATTGGTATTAAGATACTCAACTTTTCTGGAAGTTTAATATTATAATAAAACATTGAAAAATATTTATATGAAGCACATATGTAATAATTCTTTATCAAAGTAACCTGAAGTGTTCTATGCTGGTGTAACGTTTTCTAGCCTAGATATATCATGTACAATGAACTGAGAATTTGTGGATGAAATCAGGGTCAAGATTGAGGAACGCTAGAGATTCAAATATAGTTCTGGTTGCCAAATAGAATATGAAAGTTTAAGTAAAGTCATATACTATTTAAATTGGCATTTGCCCTGAGTAAAGCTACCCTCTCACTTCTCATTATCTGTTCCTGAAAAATGAACAGCAGGATGCCAAACTCCGAGGTTGGAGTGAATATTAAAGAGAGGATGTAAGTGAACGGTGGTGCTGTGCTAGCTCATGTCCGACTCTGCGGCCCCGTAGACTGTAGCCCGCCAGGCTCCTCTGTCCGTGGGATTTCCCAGGCAAGCATGCTGCGGCGGGTTGTCATTTTCTTCCCCTGGGGATCTTCCCGACCCAGGGATCGAACCCGAGTCTCATAAGTCTCCTGGATTGGCAGGCAGATTCTTCACTACTAACGTCACCTGGGAATGCTTAAACATGTACGTGTAACATAGCAAATAAACACTGTTTGTCATTATTACTATCGCTGTGGATTTGAGTTTGTTTAGAACACAAAAGAAGGACTCAGTAGCAGTCCTGGCCAGCCGCTGGAGACGACCCAGCGTCCAGGCACACCCACACTCCTCACAGGAGTCCTCCTGAAGCCTCCTGCTCTCTGCCAGTGCGTGTCCAACAGGGAGCAGGGGGAGGCATATATGAATAATTTACGTTGAAAATGGCAATAAAGAGGCTAACTCGGCATCTTGACATTGAATTTTACAGAAATGAAATTGACTATTGAAATAGCTCCTGAGAGACGGTTTAACAGAAATGATGGGTAAAGGATTGGTAATTAAGATGAATATAATGCAAACCCACAAACCAAAGCTGCAACTAGGTATCACTCACCCCGGTCAGAATGGCTATCATCAAAATGTCTACAAACGGTAAATTCTGGAGAGGGTGTGGAGAAAAGGGAACCTTCTGGCACTGTTGACGGGCATGCAAATTGATAGAGCCACTTTGGAGAACATTATGGAGATTCCCTAAGGCGCTAGGAATAAAACCACCACAGGACCCAGCAATCCCACCACGAGGCCCATAGCCTGAGGAAACCATAACTGAAAAAGGCCCGCTCCCCCAGTGTTCATAGCAGCACTACTTACAGTAATTAGGACTTGGAAGGAACCTAGATGGCCGTTCATGGGTGAATGGATAAAGAAGTTGTGGTAGATATATATACAATGGAATATCACTCAACCGTATGAAGATGTGTTTGAGTCAGGACTAATGAGGTGAATGAGCCTAGAACTGCTTACACAGAGTAAGAAAGAGAAAATGATTGTCTATTAGCCCATTTATACGGAATCCAGAATGATGGCACTGATGAATGTATTTGCAGGGCGCGTGTAGAGACTCAGACACAGAGAACAGACTTGCTCACGCAGCAGGGGGAGGAGAGGGTGGGCCAAACCGCGCGCACACGAGTTCCATACATGCACTGCCATCCGTGATGCGGATCCTCTGTGGGAAGTGGCTGCGTAACAGTGGGCTCTCTGTGACAAGCTGGAGAGGCAGACTGGCGTGGAGGTGCCGGAGGGAGGAGACTCAGGAGGAAGGGGGCGTATGAATACCTACCTGCTGGCTCACATGGTTGTATGGCAGGAACCAATACAACATTGTACAGCAATTACCCTCCCATTAGAAAAAAATAAAGCAGAAGATGAAATTCAGAGGTTTAGTGCAATCAGGGACACCGCATCTTCTGCAAAGGCTCATTTCCGCATGAGCCTGAGTCCTCAGGCGTGGAGAACGGCTGCTCCGTTTCCATGTGGTCCTTGCCCCACCCGCAGCGCACGTCCCCACCGCCTTTGGCCTGTGGACAATGTCAGTCAAAGAATAAGCTTAATCAGAGAAGTGCGAAACGCTGCAACAAAGGGAAACTGTCAAAGGAGACGGTAATAACAATGTAGTCTTTAAACTTAGTCCAGGACCTGTAGTTCTTGCTCAAAGACTATAGATAATATTCTGAGCCATATCCTGTGAGCCGTCTTACAGATACTAGAACACTCGGTGAGAAGCTAACTCCACGGTGGCCAGCCTGTACCCACCCAGGACTTGAGCTGCCGCAATACTGAGAACAGACTGCAAAGAAATGGGGAAAAAGGCATCCGGAGCTGAAGATTAACTGTACCTAACACAATGAGGACGACGCCGGCCAGACTGCTGATGACGAACTTGAAGGTGACTGTCGGAGCTGACGGTGCCGCTCCGCGTGTGGCCCCCCGGCCCCAGCCCTGTCTACGGAAGCTCTTACCCCTGCTGTCCGTGTGCCGGGGACTCGGCCACTGAACGGATGCCCTCACCTTCCCCTCCCAGTTGCCGGCTTCTGAAATAAAGCAAACTTTCCTTTCCACAAGCCTGGCCTGTTTGTTGGCTCTTGGGTGGCGAGCAAGAGGACCCTCGCGCTCCCAGTAACACCAGCATCTGCTGCCCCAGGCCTGACCAGCAGGAGGGACAGGAGGAACCTCTCCATGCCGGTCCTCTGCGTGAACTCAACCTGAGTGAGGCGATCGGTGCGTGAACGGCCGTGGATTGTCTCTGTTAAGACAAATGGGCCTTATCTATTCTATTCTTTAAAATATTTGCAATCTAAGCCATATCTTCTTTAATAATATGAATTTTTGCATTTGTTCTCTGTACAACACATCGTTTTTAAGTTATCAGTTCAAGAAAAATGAGTCATTTCCCATTCTCTCAAACCATCCAGGTACTTAATTTTTAAAAGCCATTTTTTCCTTAGAAGGAAAGAGGCTCATACGAATGATGCAGCTTTGTGAACGACCGTTTCACTACGGAGGGTGTCTATATCACCCAGTTAACAGGCTGCCCCCCGCCTAACAGTGGGTCCCTTGACTTGGGGCTCCACTGTGTTCTTTCAAGAATGTTCTTGGGTTGTTGCAACAAGGAGCCTGGGCTGATATCCCCATTCCGAACCAGAAGAGTTTGAAGAAGCCTGTCTCAGTGCGGTGACTCTCCCCACCTTGATTGCAGAGGATGTTTGACGACGCTGGAGGCATTGGGTTGTCAGGACTGGGAAGCAGGAGGGAGCCTTCCACCATCTATCTAGTGCGCAGAGTCCTGGGAAGCTGCTGTGCGCGTCCCAGCCAGCTCGAGCCCAACGTGTGAATGGTCCAGGGTGGAGAGACCCTGGTCTGGAGGAAGCCCAAGCTGCTATTTGAAGGGGCAGCAGACGATTTTGGATAGAACTTCTAGTTTTAGGGACTGTTCTCCCTGGAATCAATGGGGATCCTGAGAATGGAATACAGGTAGTCTCTCCATCACCTTTTTCCCCCTCTCAGCTTGCGGTACATATCTTTCTCTTGACAAGATGCTTTCACAAATTGGGTCAAAATTCCCACTTCCTTTGCCTTGCTGTGTTTATGTGTCAACTCATCACGTTTATTGACAAAAATGACGTTGCAACTGTAATGACAAGGAAGAGGCAGCATCCTCTTGGTCTGTGTACAGAGCATGGTTTGAGGTTTTCACCTGTGAACAGCCTGTGAACATGCCTTCCTGAAACCTGACCTTTGGTGCTGACCCCGGCTCTCTGCCTTTCCTCTGGGTTGTCTTCCTTTCAAACTGACTCAAAGAATCATTTTTCCCCTCTCTGGGGTTTTCATGAAAACCTTTCGTTTTTTAAAATCCTGTGCATTTTCTCCCATATTTATTTGTGTTGTGATTACTTTTCACAAACAACTTCCTTGTGAATATTACCTTTTGGGCAAAATGGGGAAGCAGATCTTTATGAACAAGAGCCTCCACTAAGATACGACGTTGCAAAGATAAATTATCCATACGTACACCTATGTATACGTGTCAGTTTTATGTGTGTGTACATATACACATGCCTGCACACACGGATCCTTAACTTAGATATTTAAAAATATGTTTTCCTTCTACTTTAAAGATACGCCACTAGAAGAAATAGCTCAGCAGTGTAGCTGCAGTTCGAAGTATTTGAGGGAATGCTTTCAGGGATTTCAAATCAGTGGTAAGAGTTTCTGATGAAACACCACAGAACATCGGAGGTCGGCCACCAGGAGAAAGATGAACAAATAATCTCCACTGGGATGAAAAACAAAATGTATATTTTACCCAGGAAGCCACAAGGAAAGTGGATGGAGCCTGCCTCCACGTGCAGGAGAGCCCCCCTGCTGCCGGGGACGCTGTGTGTGATACTCCCTGTCTTGCCCCCTCATCCGAGGGCAGGGGTCCAGTCCCTCGTGTGGGAGCCGTGCCTGGGCTGGCAGCGTCCCCTTGGGCTCAGCTCCACACTTAAAAGATTCCTTAGAGGCATAGAGTTTTAAGAGCTGCAGGAGCTCACAGACACCAGTTTCTCGGGTTTACAGATAAAAGACTTGTTGTGAATTGAAGGGACACGACTTGCCCAAGGACCACTGCTAGGCACTGACAGAAACGTGTCCCGCCCACAGATGGGCTGGATTTTAGTCGAGACTTCTTTTCACTACGCTAGCGTAAGTCTCTCCCCTACACAGAGAATTTGCTCTCTACCCTGGTTGTATATGGGTATCTCTCTTCTCTGAATTCTTGTTGCTGTTCAGTCATGTCTGACTCTTTGCGACCCAAGAGTTACAGCACGCCAGGTTGCCTTTCACCATCTCCCAGAGTTTGCACAAACTCATGTCCATTGAGTCTGCGACGCCATCCAACCATCTCATCCTCTGTCGTCCCCTTCTCCTCCCACCTTCAATCTTTTCCATCATCAGAGTCTTTTCCAATGAGTAAGCTCTTTGCATCAGTGGCCAAAGTACTGGAGCTTCAGCATCAGTTTTTCCAATGAATATTCAGGGTTGGTTTCTTTTAGGATTGACTGGTTTGATCTCCTTGCTGTCCAAAGGACTCTCAAGAGTCTTCGCCAGCATCCCAATTCGAAGACATAAATTCTTTGGTGCTTAGCCTTTTTTATTGTCCAGCTCTCACATCTGTACATGACTACTGGGAAAACCATAGCTTTGACTATACAGACCTTTACTGGCAAAGTAGTAACATCTCTGCTTTTTAATATACTGTCTAGGTTTGTCATAGATTTTATTCCAAGGAGCAAACGTCTTTTAATTTCATGGCTGCATCCACCACCTGCAGTGATTTTGAAGCCCAAGAAAATTAAGTCTGCCACTGCTTCCCTTGCTTCCCCATCTATTTTCCATGAAGTGATGGGACTGGATGCCATGATCTTAGTTTTCTGAATGTTGAGTTTTAAGCCAGGTTTTTCACTCTCCTCTTTCCTCTCTTTTTTTACTCTCTTGAATTCTTGTAACATCATCCAATTGTTTAGATGATCATAAACGTATATTCTGTATGCCGTCTTCCCAAAAATATCCTTGTGGAAAGGATTCTTAAGCTTCTTTTATCTTCACTATAATTTCTAGATGCATCAACAGTAAGAAGTGTATAGACATGGCAACCAAGGATAGTACATAAATGTATTTGTGACTTTCACTTAAAAGTCTCAGTTAAGGGACTTCTCTGGTGGTCCAGCGGTTAACAGTCTGCCTTGCGAGCAGGGAATGGGGGTTCAGTTCCAGATTGGGGAACTGAGATCCCTCTTTGCTGCAGAGCAACTAAGCTGTGAGCCACATCTACTGGGCCCCCGGGCCACTAGAAGAGCCCGTGCACCACAATGGAAGGTCCCACGTGATGCAACCAAGGTCCTGCACGCTGCAACTGGGACCTAGTGTAGCCAGATTTAAAAAAAGTTAAAAATTAAAAAACAAAATCTTAGTTAACAGACTCTTGAGTTTTTCTTTCTTTCTTTTTTTGGTTATTTGCTGACTTAAAACAGGCCTTGGCAATCTAGATTTGTGACTTAGCTGGTCTTTTCCGAAAATTTCTAGAGATGATTAGTAACCCTGTATAGCTCTCTCTAGTTCACTTAATATTTTAACCTATATAGGCTTTCCTTTATAGCTCTCTCTCTTTTAAGAGAATCTCCCTTTACTTGAAAAATTCTATTTCTTATCAATTATCTGTCTCTTTGTGTACAAGTGATAAGCTTTTTTTGTAAAAAGGAGGGGTCCTTAAGATGCCAGAAGTTTTCTACATTCAGTAAATGGACTGTAGCCTACCAGGCTCCTCTGTCCATGGGATTTTCCAGGCATTAGTCCTGGAGTGGGTTGCCATTTCCTTCTCCAATATATAACTACAAGATTTTTAAGGGAATGCTTTGTATATTTTCAGAAAATACTTCCTAGATTTAAATTTATTGTTAATAAATCTGCCATAACGCTGGACGCCCACAGGTGCCTAAGGAAACATTGTACAGAGTTGAATGTCATCACAGGGCTTGGATTCAGTGATAAAACCCTCACAGAATCATCCTAAATGGCAAAAGTTGGAATGAATTTTAATCAAATATAGATTTTAGAATTTAACACAAGGCTTATTAATATCTTGGAATTATGTACTAATCAATAAAATAAGCAATGTGATTATAGGGATAATTAGAAAATCAGTCAGTAATATCAGGAAAAAATAACTATGATTTCATTTTAAAAAGGCAGAGTTCCAAGAAGGGAAGGGGCCTCTCAGAGAAGTCTTTCCAAAATGCAAGATGCATTAAAGCATTGAAAATAAAATTAGTATTATTACCATACACAGTTGACTATAAAAATATCATTAATTGATTCCATTAGTTGAATAGCAGTGTTTTAGAATGAATAAAAATCACTGCCCTCTGAGATATACAGGTTGATAAGGCAAAGCCTGAACTCAGAACCATTAAAATGTGAAAAACCAACCAACAAGCAGAAAACTAGAGAAGCCATGTGCTACCGACACAGGAAGTTGTGCAAAAGCATATTTTGCGGAAAGCTCTTACACATCCATGAGATCTACGTCAACATTCACAGACTAGGTGGAGAACACAAGTGAGTGGGAAGAAAGGTGTGCCAGGAGGTGGCAAAACTATATTAGCATCATGAGACCAACAACAAAGCTGCGTCATAAAAACACTGAACTCAGCTTTCCCCAAACCGCCCTGGGAAACTGAGGCACAGAAGCACCCAGGACCAACCAGCTAATAAAGGGCGAGTGGGGCTGAACACTCGCCCCTCATTCCTCGGAGCTGCTCTGTGATTCCACACCCAAGGAGGAGCCTTTGCTGAAGAACCTCAGGCGTGTTGCTGCCTTTGTTTCAGCCCTGTCTTTGCTGATTAATCCAAAGTGAAAGTGTTAGTCACCCAGTCCTGTCCGACTCTTTACGACCCCATGTACTGCAGTCCACCAGGCTCCTCTGTCCCTGGGATTCTCCAGGCAAGAGTACTGGAGTGGGCTGCTGCGCCCTCCTCCAGGGGATCTTCCCGACCCAGGGATCGAACCTGGGTCTCCTGCACTGCAGGTGGGTTCTTTACTGTGTAAGCCACCAGGGAAGCCCAATTAATCCAAGGACATAACCAACTTGATAAATATAGAATATGACTCTACACATCATTGTACTTTATAAGTGTTCATGTTGGAGTTTTGCTTTTCTCACTGCTGTTTGCATCCAACAGGCCAGTTTGTCATTTCCACACAGGTGACTGGCCACGGTGTTCATGTAGTTGCTGAAACTGGAGGATCTGAGCGGGTTTGGGGTCCACAGGGACCTCGTGGTTTGGTAGACGTTCCCCTCTGTGGGAGGGGGTGAGGTCCCCACAGAGAAGCCACTTCTCCTGTCCTCGGCGCTCCCGCTGCGGCCCCGCAGCCCCAGGCACCCTCTCAAGGTGCAGTGACAGGCGTGTCAGCGCCACGGACTGTGAGCTGGCCCCCCGCCTTTTGGAGACCAGCCATAAATAAACAGCCTGTAAAAACATTCGAGAGATTTATAAAACGTTCGCTTCTGTGATTCCATCGATTGGATAATTGAGGGCAGAGCACACGGACATACTTGGAAGTCTGAGTGATCCTCTTGGAATATTTATACTGATTAAACAAACCAGATAGCTTAAAAATCCCTTCTATAGTTCATATTTTTATAGACAATCTCATTGCTTGAGACACATAAAAGTCTACTTACAGTGGCAATGATTTTGTGAGTTGATAAAACACATTCAATGGTAAAAAAGAAAATGTGTGTAACAGCTCAGTCAACAGACTGTTGAAAGTCAAAGATGAATGGTATTTTGGGGAAAGAACTGGCTTGAACTTAGAAGCGCAACTTTGTCAAATAACCAATTAATATGGCGATTTGACAAAGTTAGGGGAAGTCCTGTGCTGTTGTGTATAGTACAGTGCTCCCACCCAAGAGAAGGAAACCTGTCCTCTAATGAGAAAAGAAGACCAATTAGAAAGAAAGGAAAGCTTTCAAGACCAAAATGTTTAGTCTACATGCTAATGTTTAGGCTCCACCGTGCCCAAGCAAATGTGTCTCCTCGAAGGGAATAAATCTTGGGAATGGCCCTCCCACCAGTCAGTGGGGCACAGACTATGAGAGCCTCTTTAATTTATGGGGAGAAATGATTGTCCTTTCAAGTCTACATGAGACAGCATGACAAGGAAATAAACGCATGAGGAGGAGGAAATCCACGGGCCGGGCATGTGGATTCTACACCCCTTGGCCGTGGATCACAGGGACCAGCTCTCTCACGACACCACGACAGGGACCCTGAAGCTTNGGCTGAAGAAAACCTATCCCCAGTACCTTTGGCCAAAAGAGAACCTGATAGGATAAAGGGAGTTCACAGACTGGAAAAGAGGGCTGGTCCATCCAGAGGCCTAGGGAAGCACCGGGGGCTTCAACAGCAGGAGTCAGCACCCTCTGGCGCTGACACCTGGTGACTCAGTTCTGACCTCCTGTTCTCTTTATTGTGGAGAAATGTTTCCGGATGGCTCAGTGGTAAAGAATCTGTCTGCAGTGCAGAAGATGCAGGAGACTCGGGTTTGATTCCTGGGTCGAGAAGATCCTCTGGTAAAGGAAATGGCAACCCACTCCAGTATTCTTGCCTGAAAAATCCCATGGACAGTGGAGTCTGGCAGGCTATAGTCCATGGGGTCACAAAGAGTCAGACACGTCTGAGTGAGAGTACATAATATAAAACATACCATTTCAAGGATCTTTAATTGTACATTTTGGTGGCATTAAGCACATTCGCAGTGTTGAACCATCATCACTATCCATCTCCAGAACTTCTGCCTCTTCCTTACCTGAAACTCTGTCCCCATGAAACGGTGGCTTCCCAATCACATGGTAACTCTGTTGTTAACTTTTTGAGGAACTGCCATAACATTTTCCATGCTGGCTGCACCGCCGTTTTTATTCCCATCAGCAATGCAATGCACAAACGATCCCATTTCTCTATATCCTTGCTAACCGTAGATATTTTTGATAATAGTAGTATCTTATTGTGATTTTGATTTGCATTTCCCTAAATGTTAGTGACGAACATGTCTTCCTTTACTTATTGGCCATTTGGAAATCTTCTTCAGAGTAATGTCTAATTAAGTCTTTTTTCTATTTTAAAGTTTGAGTTGTAAGAGTTCCTTATGGATTCTGGATATTAATTCCTTATAAATATGCTTTGTGAATAGTTTCTTCTATGAAATGGGTTACCTTTACAATGTGTCAACAGTCCTTTGATGTACACAAGTTTTTACTTTTGATGTAGTCAAATGTATCTACTTTTTTTCTGTTGCCTGTGTTTTTGGCATCTGTTGCCAATCCAGTGTCATGAAGGTTTCACTCTATATTTTGTTCTAAGAGTTTTATAGTTTCAGCTCTTCTTTTTAGTTTTTTTGATCCAGGTGGAGTTAATTTTTCTATATGGTACTAGGTAAGGGTCCAACTTTATCCTTCTGCATGTAGATATCTAGATAGCTGAACAAAATTCATTGAAAAGACAGCTCTGATCACTTTTTGTTCCTCTGTGTCTCAAATTCAAACTTCAGAGGCCTGAGAAGAGTCTGAACATGGTAGTGTATGTCATATGTTGGTCCTGTGAGGTCAGGGGAGTTGAGTGCCATGATAGGCAGGGTAGGAAAGTGCTAGGTGAAACAAAAAATAAAGGTGTCACTATACCCAGAGACAGAGTCCTAATCATAAGCATTCATTGTTCGAAGGAAAGGAATCATTCAGATTTGTCCAATTATTTACCTTCGTAACAAAGAGACAGGGAGAAGAGATAGGTTTGAGTTGAGGCTTCTCTTTCTGCTAAAGAAAAATGGCAGTTTATGAACCTTCCAGGAATAACAGATATCAATTTGAATAAGGTGTCTGACGATGGCCAATCACCATGAAAATCCTTGACAGATTAAAAGAACATTTCACAGGAAAGACTCTGAGTCCAGGTATCTCCAGAGAGATCTTTATGGACAGCTGAGGCCCCTTGCTGTTTTCTAAACAGAGAAATGAGCTTTATTCTTTT
>SJYS01025124.1:101680-121838 GCA_006410695.1 Philantomba maxwellii | reverse complement strand
CAAAGAGTCGGACACGACTGAGTGGCTGAGCTCGCACACACAAGAGGAGCCCCTCTAATTTGAGCCCGCACCCTGTTCTCGGATGCTACGGCATTGGCCAGCTGCCTAGGTGATGGAGCCCTCCGTGACGCAGCTGCAAGGACGGCGGGAGGAGAAGGGGAGCTTGACAGCTGCTCGACCCACACGACCTCAGCCGGGCGGCCAAGGTCAGCGCCAGCCGTGAAAAGTCACGCGGAGAGCACGGACCCCTGCTACCGCGTGAGGAGATGGCACTTTACCTCCCTGGCTTAAAGCCCATAACCCCAGACTAATCATGAGAAAACCATCAGACAAATCCCCATTGAGAGGCGCTCTGTAAAACACGTGACCACTGCGCCTCAAGACTGTCAAGGTCGTGGGGACTGAGAAACTGCCACGGCCCAGGAGAGCCTGGGGAGACCGGGCGCCTGAATGCTGTGTGTGTGTGAGGTGGGGAAATGCTTTGTGATTTCTACTTTTCATTAAAATGGAGAGTGATTTATAAAAATGGTTATGTGACCTTTCATCACCAAGAGCGCTGGGAAGAAGTGATTCAGGATTCCGGGAGAGACGCCGTGGAGGGGATGCTGCAGCACCACCAGCGCTGCTGGACCAGGAGGCTGCCTCCCGCGGCTCTGGCCATGTGTTTCGGGGTCCTTATCTAAGCACCGTCCTGGTGGGGTGGCCGGGAGCAGGCGTTTCTTCTGACTCACTCATCCTGCTGCTGCTTTGAAGCAAACGTTGCTTCCAGAGGCAAAGTGAGTTCCTGGGATTAAAGTAAAATCCAGGAGAATTGCAAGGGACTTAGATGCCCACTTGTGAAAACAAGTCCCGGAGACAAGGGTTCTCTGAGTCCCCCAGGTCTGCAGCACAATTCCATCAGAACCTTCCAACATCTGAACACAAAAATGCCAGTATTATCAAAGTTCAGAAATCTCTTACCTAAATCCTTCCACGAGCAGAAATATTGTCATCTTTACGCCCATCCCAATGAGGAAACTGGAAGGTCATCAAATGTTTTCAAGATCACACAATGAGTGCATTTCAGGATGGCCTAAGAGCTTAGATGTTTCAGGCTCAAAAGACAGTTTTAAAAGCTATACTGCCCTGCCCCCTCTCGCTGAAAAGGGATCCTGTCTCTGGGACTTGACGGTGTTCTTGGGTTTCTGTCAATTTAAATTTAACTTTGTTCTGGCTTCTAATGTACTCAGACAGACACTTGCCAGATGGGCAATATAAAAATAAAAGCAGAACTAGCTAGAAAACTGTGATAGGTCCCTTTGTGGAATAAAGACTATAATCTTTTATTTATTAAGATGTTATGTTAAATATTTGAAGAGATCAACATTTAATTTTTAAAAATCTGTTGAGTTTGAAATGAGCTCCTGGTTTGTGAATATCTAAGGAAATAACATCGCAACATCTACTGCATCTTTTAGAGAGAATGGTTATTTACCTATTACTTGTAAAACAGTTTTTCATAGAAATTAAATGTAGTAAGCTGAATGTGATGGAATTCCAGCTGAGCTATTTTAAATCCTAAAAGATGATGGTGTTAAAGTGCCGTACTCAATATGCCAGCAAATTTGGAAAACTCAGCAGTGGTCACAGGACTAGAAAAGGTAAGTTTTCAATCCAATTCTAAAGAAAGACAATGCCAAAGAATGTTCGAACTACTGCACAATTGCACTCATCTCACACACTAGCAAAGTAAGGCTCAAAATTCTCCAAGCTAGTTTTCAACAGTACGTGAACCAAGAACTTCCAGATGTTCAAGTTGGATTTAGAATAGGCAAAGGAACCAGAAATCAAACTGCTAACATCCATAGGATCATAGAAAAAGCAAGAGAATTCCAAAAGAACTTCTGCTTGGTTAACTATGCCAGAATCTTTGACTGTGGATCACAACAAACTGTGGACAATTCTTAAAGAGATGGGAATACCAAACCACCTTACCTGCCTCCTGAGAAATCTGTATGCAGGTCAAGAAGCAAGAGTTAGAACTGCTCATGGAACAACAGACTGGCTCCAAATCAGGAAAGGAGTACATCAAGGCTTTATATTGTTACCATGCTTATTTAACTTATATGCAGAGTACATCATGTGAAATGCTGAGCAGGATGAAGCACAAGCTGGAAACAAAATTACCAGGGAAATATTAATAATCTCAGAGATACAGATAAAGTCACCTTTATGGTAGAAAGCGAAGAGGAACTAAAGAGTCTCTTGATGAAAGTGAAAGAAGAGAGTGAGAAAGCTGGTTTAAAACTCAACATTCGAAAAAGGAAAATCATGGCATCCGGTCCTATCACTTCATGGAAAATAGGTGGGGAAACAATGGAAACAGTGACAGACTTTATTTTCTCGGGCTCAGAATCACTGCAGATGGTGAAATGAAAAGACACTTGCTCCTGTGAAGAAGGCTGAGTGCCAAAGAATTGATGCTTTTGAACTGTGGTGTTGGAGAAGACTCTTGAGAGTCCCTTGGACTGCAAGGAGATCCAACCAGTCCATTCTGAAGGAGATCAGCCCTGGGATTTCTTTGGAAGGAATGATGCTAAAGCTGAAACTCCAGTACTTTGGCCACCTCATGTGAAGAATTGACTCATTGGAAAAGACTCTGATGCTGGAGGGATTGAGGGAAGGAGGAGAAGGGGATGACCGAGGATGAGATGGCTGGATGGCATCACGGACTTTATGGACGAGAGTCTGAGTGACCTCCGGGAGATGGTGATGGACAGGGAGGCCTGCCGTGCTGCGATTCATGGGGTCACAAAGAGTCAGACACGACTGAGTGACTGAACTGAACTGTTCCTTAGAAGAAAAGCTATGACAAACCTAGACAGCATATTAGAAAGAAGAGACATTATACTTCACTGACAAAGGTCTGTATAGTCAAGGTATAGTTTTCCAATAGTCATGTATGGATATGAGAGTTGTACCATAAAGAAAGCTGAGTGTCAAAGACTTGATGCTTTTGAACTGTGATGTTGGAGAAGACTCTTGAGAGTCTCCTGGACTGCAAGGAGATCCAACCAGTCCATCTTAAAGGAGATCAGTCTTGAATATTCATCGGAAGGCCTGATGCTGAAGCTGAAGTTCCAATACCCTGGCCACTTGATGCAAAGAACTGACTCATTGGAAAAGACGCTGATGCAGGAAAGGATTGAAGGCAGGAGGAAAAGGGGACGACAGAGGATGAGAGGGTTGGATGGCATGACTAACTCCATGGACATGAGTTTGAGCAAGCTCCAAGAGTGGGTGATGGACGGGAGGCCTGGCAGGCTGCAGTCTATGGAGTTGCCAAGAGTCAGACATAACGTTGGGTGACTGAGCACACAGCATAATGAAGCAGGGTCTATAGTCTCAGCTCTTGAACCGAGTCTAGACTTTGGACGTGGAAGCGATGTTACAAAACCACCAGGAATAGCCATCAGGAGTCCCTGAAGCTTCTAGCTCCGGAAACAAGACTGCCGTGAAAGGAAGCTCAGGCTGTTCTTCAGGAGTCACTTGGCCCATCAACCCTGACAGGTGAGTGAGCCATCCTGAGCCGTCTAGTCTCACAGGAGCCACCAGATATGTGACCCCAGGCGACATTAGCCGACAAGCTCTCCAGCAAACCTGGTCCCCGATTCCTAACCTAAAAACCCACGCACAAATAGAGAAGCCATTTCTAATTAAAACCTGGTAATGCGCTACAGAGCAATAGATGCCTGCTGCATGAAGAGGCCGTGGCAGTGTGGAAGGTGTGCCTTTGTAAGCTGTGATTATTGACTGATATGTACAGAAGTAGAAAGATATCAGAATTTATAAAGGCTTTAACTTTTAACAGCAGGATAAGCTTGTAAACCACCTCCCCCCCCCAATTTTATGCCTTATTTTTTCACCAGTAATTGAGACTCAGATGGATAGAATGTTCAACTTAGTTGTTTAATCCTTCTTCAGTGAGAGAAATGCAAAAAACCCCAAAATCTTCACTCTGGAATTTGGTCTTGTCAGAAGGGTAGTTGCGGACCTTTTGAAATCAATTGAGGGCAATTCAAATCACATGGGTTGATATGGCCTCAAGAGAGATGAATGGAGTCCTGAAAAGTAATTGACAACAGTGGGTTAGGGTCCCATGATTGGAAAAAGAGGGATTTGAGATGTTTCACGTTTTAAAAGAAGTGCTTCCCAAGGCATAATAAGTATGTATATCAGAGGGAAGGAAATGCAGATTCTAGGTCAGCAAGATGATGAAAATGAGAATTACTCCCGGCTCAACTTGGCACGATGGTGTGGTACCCCGAAACCTTGTGCACTTGTGATGTAGGACATGAAGGAAGAGGCCCACTTTCTGTGCTGCCACTGAGCTGACTGTTCTTGACAGCAAGTCCTTCCTCGCTTACTCGTCCTCACTTGCATGTCCAGCCTGCCTACCCGGAGGACCAGGAGCACCTCCTGTGTGTTCTTGAGCAGTGGCATCACTTACCTGTCACTCACAGGATTACCCAACAAGTCACCCACGAGGGCACCTAACCCCCTTCTTACCAGAAAGCCTGCCTTCTGCAGCTCTTACTGTTTTGTTCTGTCCCAAGTGGAACCTTCCTGTGGGCTGTGAGCCTGGCGTCCTTCCCTGGACTGTGAGTACGTGTCCCCAGTAAACCACAGCCATCCTGACCCACCCAGTATTGAGCATGGTGTGTTCATCCACTTCCCCACGTCTCGGGTGAGGATCATTTCCTCATCTGGGTGGTAAAGGAGAGGCAATAAAATCAGGACCCCAAACAGAGGACGGATAAAAGGATTATGTTCCCATCAAGGTACCTGGGTGGCCAGCCTGGGTCAGCCCAGGGCCTTTGGGGAGTCAAGCTGCTTGACATTGAAATGGCACAAGCTTAAACTGTTCACGCAGGCAGGCTGGTCACTTAGAGCCAGCATTACAGGCACAGATCAGAACCTGGTGCCCTCATTGCTTGAGAGACGATGCAAGGAAGCACCCTTTTTTCTAGACTGTGTAAATTCTCTGGGGTCTTGGAGAGTTTGGGGTGAAGAATGCAATCTAAGTCGTTGATTGCATGTAAAATCTATGAATGTATCTGCCTCCTAAATCCATACCGGTTACGGTACTAACTGTTCTACTCACCTTACAACTTGATAAGAAAATAATGTCTAGACCATGAATGTACTGCTGCTGCTGCTGCTGCTAAGTTGCTTCAGTCGTGTCCAAGTCTGTGCGACCCTATAGATGGCAGCCCACCAGGCTCCCCTGTCCCTGAGATTCTCCAGGCAAGAACACTGGAGTGGATTGCCATTTCCTTCTCCAATGCATGAAAGTGAAAAGTGAAAGTGAAGTCGCTCAGTCATGTCTGACTCCTAGTAACCCCATGGACTGCAGCCTACCAGGCTCCTCCGTCCATGGGATTTTCCAGGCGACAGTACTGGAGTGGGCTGCCATTGCCTTCTCTGTCGAATGTACTGAGAAGCTGTTTTGTAAATGTGGAGGTGGCCTGCTCTGTTCCTCTAGGCAGGCTTTACACCCGATCTCCAGGAGCCCCCAGGGGCCCCCTGCACACCTGTGCCATCATCTTGGCTCCCCTGCCTGGCTGGATTTCTCAGATGGGCTCATGATAAACGCCTATGGAAAATGATTGCAGGTGAACGCAAGCATTGCTTATTCCTGGGGGCAGGGGGCAGCTACTGCAAACTAGCATAGCAGGCCGCACTGGGTCTAGGCAAATACTTTACAACTGTATCTAAGTTCTTCACTTTAAACTGAGGCCACCCCTTTCTTCTGTGCTCCAGCAAAGGAAAATAGCCAGTTTGCTTGCCTCTCCTTCGAGGGGTCTATTTCTCCATGGGATTCCCATGCCTTGGTTGACTTGTCACATAACTCTCTTATGGCCTAAGTGAGATTTAGGGCTTTGTAGAATAACTGCCTTCTCCTCCTTAGGTTGGAAGCAAAGCTCTGTATTCCTTTCTATGTTATATATGAAAGTCAAAGCCAACCCTGATTTTAATCAACTGCTATAGTGCTAGTACTTAGAACATAGCAGACGCCCAATAGATGGATGTTTAATGATAAGGGAAGAAATTAAAAAAACATTTTATGTAAACACATTGTCATTGAGTTCTATTTGATTATTTAGAGATTGGATACTAAGCATGATCAATATTTGTAAGAGTAAACACCAATATAATATACAGTGTGAACCTTTTATCCTATATTTAACAAAGGAACCCAACTGAACAAAAGACAAACAAGATATAAAACAAAATAGAAAACTGCTGCTTATTAAGTTGAGAGCTTTGCAAAGGAGGAAAAATAAGCTCTCTCATTGCCAAGGTTCTGTACAATGGTTGGGAATCTCCACGGGTTCCACATGAAATTCTACAAGACTTAGATGTCTAGATATCCTAACCAATGGTGCCCACAGGATGGGCTGAAAGAACAGAATGGTGGGAACAAGTGGGAACACTCCAGGTGCATGGTGTAAGAAGACAAAATTAATGACCAGCTGGATAAAATCATCTACTTGTTTTATAAGCAGTTGAGGACATGTACAATTACCACCAGTGCCACAAAACTGGCATTCACTAAGATCCATTGTTCCGGTCACACTTTGAAACAATATGTCAAGATTTATTAACTTCTGTCCATATTGTAATAATACGGATTAAAATGTAAGTTGGTGGTTTAGTCTCTAAGTCCTGTCCAACCCTTGTGACCCCATGGACTGTAGCCTGCCAGGCTCCTCTGTCTATGGGATTTTCCAGGAAAGAATACTGGAGTGGGTTGCCATTTTCTTCTCCAGGGAATCTTCCAGGCCCAGGAATTGGACCCAGGTCTCCTGCACTGCCAGCGGATTCTTTACCAACAGAGCTGCGAGGGAAGCCCTCGAACGTAAGTTACTTGGTATTAGTGTAAATGTTGTGTGTGCTATAAACTTTCCCTTGTGAAATTTGCTGTTTCAGGCTTAATGATGTCTCTCTCCCGTGTTAACATTTCTCTTTTTTCCCCTTTATTTTCTCATAGGCCAACTTCCAGAGAGAATATACTTAAAACAGGATCTCCAAAATATTTAAATTGTTGAAAATTCCTAACACATAATGGATGTAACAAAATACTTTTGTCTTTAAAATGTCAGCTTTAAAGAGACAAGAACACAAAAATATGTGTTTACCAATGGATCATACCAAAAAAAAATGTTTCTCAGTTAGCAAACTGCCTTTGATCTTAAAGGCTCAACTATTTTCATAAAGAAGTTTTATATCTTAGATATCGTCTTTATCATTTGGAAGGTATTCACAACCCAGGCTTTACATCAGAAATGCAGTGCACCTAGTAAAATGTGTAAATTTGCCGTGCAATATAGGGCTCGATTGGAAACAAAGGAGAAGAGGGCGGCAGGGCATGTGGTGGCTGGATGGTGTAACTGACTCCACGGACGTGAACGTGGACATGCTGCAGTCCATGGGGGGTCGCAAAGAGGCGGGCACGACTGAGGGACTGAGCACCAGAGCTCGTACTCCCCCCAGCCCGCTCTGTGTGGGGCCTGTGAATCCACGATGGCAGGAAACGCACGCGCTCCAGTTCAGGGAGCACTGGGCTGAGGTTCTCGCGGGCGAGGCGCGTCTGGACGCTGCCACTTGCTGGAGAGCCATCTCGTGTTCGGGGTCGCCCGCCGCCACGTTCCCTTCTCTCCTGTAGGGCTGCTGGGGAGGTTAGGAGACACAGCGCTTGTGAACCGACGTGTGGATTGCTGTGCCATTTGGGACATGTATTATTAAAATCAAAACGAACAGCACACGGTAGGGAAAGAATGCTTATTTTAAAAGAGCTCTTTGTTACGTGGCAGTTATAAAATATGTCTCTTTTCTTAACCCAGTCCTTTGCTTGAACTCAAGCACATTCCAGTAGAGGCTGGTAGTTTGCTTCAGTACTTGATGGGAGAGAAAAGATGGAATTTGGTGAACATTGCCCTCGTAGTGAGACCTAGAGAGCATATGTGTCTGAATGTTTTGCCAGTCTATGCAGCCGATAACACCTGCTCTAACTTTTCTTAATTTTTTCATTTATAAGCAATAAAAATTTGTTTGTAATTTTCCCTTTCCTCCTTTCTCTAACCCAGAACCCTGAATCAATATCTTCTTTGATGATGCTGATCTTTAATCCCACTCACCTTGTAACGTGTCCCTCGCCCAAGGAGTCATGCCCGTTCCCACGGGGGCCATCTTGCCCAGGTGACCCCCTTGATGTTAGTCTTTTGGAATTTCTGACCTAGGATGGGAATCTGATACTTATCCCACTCTTAGCTATAATACAGTGCTCTTTCTTCACTTTCTCACACTATGTCCTTTTTTCTTTAGATTGCTTTGGCAATGCAGAGTCTTTTGTGGTTCCATAGATATTTTAGGATTATTTGTAATATCTCTGTGGAAAAAAAAAGTCGTGGGTATTTTGAAAGGGTTTGCACTGAATCTATAGATTGCTTTGAGTAGCATAGCCATTGTAGTAATATGCTTTCAATCCAAGAACACGGATTACCTTTCCATTTTTGGTATCATCTTCAATTCCGTCACCCATGTTTGCGTAGTTTTCAGAGTATAGGCCTTTCACCTCTTTTTGAAAGTGTATTCCTAGGTTCTTTACTCTTTCTGATGCAATTTTAACATTTCTTTCTTTCTTTCTTTAACTTTCTCTTCCTAATAGTTCATTATCAATGTATAGAAAAGTAACAGATTTCAGTATAGTATCTTGTATCTTTCAAATTTATAGAATTCATTTATTCTAGTAGGTTTTATGTGGAGGCTTTAAGGTTCTCTATACAGAGTATCATGTTAATGACAGTTGCATATCTTTCCTTCCATTTTGGATAACTTTTTTTTTTTTTTTTTTCCTTGTCTGATTGTTGTGCTAGGAATTCTGACACTGTGTTGAATGGAAGCGGTGGCAGTGGACATCCTTACCTTGTGAGTCTTCTCTAAGTGTAAAGGAAGTAAGAATTTGCAGGAAAGGAACATCCGACTGGAAAATAAATCTGTATTAAGGACTAAGGATCAGCCACTTAAATAAACGGTATGATGATTAAAGACAAAAAAAATTGTAAAAGCAACTATAACTACAATAAATAGTTAAGGGATAAACATGGAAATATAAAATATAGCATCAAAAAAAACACAAAATTTGGGAAGAGGTGTAAAAACATAGATCTTTTAGGATATGTCACAACTTAATTGACTACCAACTTAAAGCAAGGACATACAGCCGTAGGTCAACATATGTGAATCTCACGGTAACCACAGATCGAAAACCTAGACTAGATACAAAACTCTAAGAAGGAAATAACACAAGCATACTACTAAAGAAAATCATCAAACCACAAGGGAACAAACAAAAGGATAAAAGCATGAATCATTTTGTCTGATCACTCAGTGCTCATGCTGGAAAACAGAGAGTGGTGAAGAGGGTCATGGAAATCAAGCGTTGAGGGTAGGAATCATGTGAAACAAAATTCTCACCTCTTCGGGAGCCCAGAGCTGGTGTTGAGTGCATTTCAGCCATGAGCATCATTACTGGAGTGGAAACGTGTTATGATAGTTTTCATGACACTGTTTAGTACAAATTGTGTGGCCTCAGAAAATGTGTGACGGGCGTGACCTTGGGCTGGCCCACCATCATGTGAGCACGTGGCGTGAAGCAGCCAGAGATGGTAATGGGACCCTCCCTCTTGTTCTCCTTCAGCATAGATTTTTTTTCTTTTTTTGAGTCTTGTGTACGATGGTGATGTTTTGTGAGCTCCAAGTAGCTCTTGTTGAAGCCTTTATCCTTCAAAGCTTCCTGCCAGTACCAAAGCAATGCAAGAAATTCAAACTCAGGACCGATTTTCACATACAATACAGTTACATAAAACTCACCTATGATAAGCTGTACTTCGAAACTTACGGTAGATAAATGAAACAATCTAACACTCGAGGCAGGAGAATATTTGGCCTCTCAGGGTGGTTAGCAGTGGGAGAAGTTGAATAAATTTAAAGTTAGACATTCTACTTGATACAAATGGGCATGGATATTGATATCTTCTGGGTCATACTTTGCCAGAAAAAGACAATGGACCAGAGAGGACAAATTTCATTTCTGTAATAATTTTTCTGTGATGGTGCATATGTTTGCATGTTGAATGGCAGGTGTGAAACTGAAATTTCCCCAAGAATGGGATTTAGAATAAGAAGGAGAAGGAGCAAAGGAGGAAGAGCTGGGGGAGAAAGGAGAAGATGTCACCACCCATGGAATTTGTTCAGGGTGGAGGAACTTGAGTCCTTGATTGGAGTCACTCAAGAGGTGTGCCGTGTAGACGCCTCTACAGGCAGAGAGCAAAGGTAATGGTCTTGACTTCTTGCCACAATTGTCCTGTTACTGCCTGTTTGAATAGCCTGTTCTTCCATATTTACTCTTTGTCACACTTTGGCTGGGTCTGGCATTCCTCACAGTGACAAAGAGAATCTACCACAATGGAAATTAATCTCCATGGGGCAATGACATTGAACACAAACTTGATCCTGTTAGCCACAGAAAGCCAGGACGCTATGTGGAGGAAAATGGATGTGGCCATTTTCTTGGATGACTACTGACCTCTAATCTTGTTTAAAACTGGAAGGGAAAGTAAAGAGACAATGAATTAAATGAAAAACATAGCTGTTACGAAGCCAAAGCATTCTGCCTAAGAGAACTCTAGGCTCCAAAGTTGCTTTAAATTTCCGTTCTTTAAAAAGATGGGCGAGAGCACCTATCAATTGCTCTATTTCCGGTTCATATTCTCAGTATCTCTGTGCACTTGCTGAATCAGTTTTAGTCAATTTATTAATCTTCCCTACTGCCCTATTTTATATCCTCTTTGGGGTCTGTTCTTATGAGATTGTACAAACATCTGCTGTAAGCAATCCCATGAGGAGAAGAAGTTCTGATATCTGAGCATCTGACTACACTCAGAGAGAGCGGAGAAGAAACACAGAGACGTTCACTCATCTACAACATTGATCCCCCCAGGAGGTGGAGTTCCATTGCTTTTATAGCATTAATTGTGGAGAGAAAAAAATCATCCTTATGAAGCATATTTCTAACAAAAATCACAATCCATGTAGACAGCTCCTATTACCTAAGTCGCCATTAATAGCACTTGCCCATTTAGCAGTACAAAATTTCCATAAGTGATTATCGTTAAGTGTTTTATAACATACTGTAGGTTTCTAATTAATCACCGCAGGCCCCTCTACATCTTAGTAAGCAGTTTGTTATCTCCCCTATGGCTTACCATATTCCCTGAACTTCTAAGGGCTCTGGGGGTTTAAACAAAAGCCCAAGGAGAGAACGCTGAGTACCATTAACTCATTTATCAGTTTGACTCTTCATATTTCTGACATCTCCCATAAAGTGGGCTCTAAGCAACTTCATGTGCAACTATCCCAGGACTCCTGGGATGCAGGGAGTTATTGTGATTATTGTTGAGGGAAGATCAAACTTTCTCCAACTTGGCTAAATTGGATGGACACACATTAGATCCACGCTTGAGCATCAGTGGCTCCATTTCTTAATGATTTATTTCCAGCTCACAGTCAGTCCAAGAGCCTGGACTAAAGATGGATGTGTTCACTCTGGATCTTGGAATAGAATTTCCATCCTAGAGGGCTACCCACCAGGGTTCTCAACCAATTTTAATTTAAACCCTCAAAACAAAATAATAGGCTCACACCCTCTTTCCCTAGACAATAGGCCAATGCTTGTGTGAGAAACATCCCTGGGAGACCCACTCGTCTCTAAGCTTGCTCTCTGGAAGTAGGTGGACCCAGTGACTTTTAGGTGACTTAAGACTTTAGAACACTGCTTTCTAAGTGCTTCATGATGTTTCAACGCTCACAAGACAAGTTTACTGAGCCATGCTGATGAGTGCACCATGGGCTTAGCCACTCAGCTGCGTCTGACTCTTTACGGCCCCTTGGACTGCAGCCCACCAGACCCCTCTGTCCATGGGATTCTCAGGTAAGAGTAATGGAGTGGGTTGCATTTCATCCAGGAGATCTTCCCCATCCAGGGATTGAGCCCATATTCCCCGTGTCTCCTGCTTTGCAGGCAGATTCTTTACCTGTTGAGCCATGCTTTTGAGTTCAGTTCAGTTCAGTCTCTCAGTCGCGTCTGACTCTTTGCTGGACCACAGCATGCCAGGCCTCCCTGTCCATCACCAGCTCCTGCAGTTCACTCAAACTCATGCCCATTGAACTGGTGATGCCATCCGACCTCTGTCGTCCTCTTCTCCTGCCCCCAATCCCTCCCAGTATCAGGGTCTTTTCCAAAGAGTCAGCTCTTCGCATCAGATGGCCAAAGTATTGGAGTTTCAGCTTCAGCGTCAGTCCTTCCAAAGAAATCCCAGGGCTGATCTCCTTCAGAATGGACTGGTTGGATCTCCTTGCAGTCCAAGGGACTCTCAAGAGTCTTCTCCAACATCACAGTTCAAAAGCATCAATTCTTCGGCGTTCAGCCTTCTTCATAGTCCAACTCTCACATCCATACATGACCACTGGAAAAACCATAGCCTTGACTAGATGGACCTTTGTTGGCAAAGTAATGTCTCTGCTTTTTAACATGCTGTCTAGGTTGGTCATAGCTTTCCTTCCAAGAAGTAAGTGTCTTTTTTTTAATCATTAAATTTTATTTTATTTATTTATTTTTTTACTTTACAATAATTTCATGGCTGCAGTCACCATCTGCAGTGAATTTTGGAGATGCTTTTGGAATTTTGGAATGCTTTTGAGAGAAGGAAGCAAATGCACAAGTGTCTTAAAGCACAGTAGGAGGAGCGGGCCGTGCAGATTCAAGGTAGAGAGCTCAGGTATACTTGCGCTCATCTCATTTGTTGCCGAAATCATCAGGTAGGAATGACTGGCTGCAGGATTTGTGGGATGAAACATTCTATGAGGCGGAAGGAAAAATGTCTGGCATTCTTACTCAAAAGCATGAGAAAAGTCTTGAGATAAGGAGGTCATTATAGTCTCTTTTGTTCTGTTTTTCAAGGAAAAAAGTGAATGTGGCACCAACCACCTTCTGAGAGTTTATTACGCGCATTTCTGCTCATCTCCTCACTCTGCTAGGTGCTGGCACTTCGGTGGCTTGAGCCTGACTCTGGAGAGAGTGTGTGTATCAGAGAAATCAGCAAATGTTAACAATCAGGGCATGTTTTCTTCTTTTTTAGGAAGCAAGGAATGAAACACTTCTCAGCATACAATGGTTGTTTACTGGACCTAAGATAATTTAGAGTTCTGCTTATATGGAGTAAATGAATGTGAAAGAGAAGGTAAAAGTAGAGATTTAAGAAGTAAGTCTCTTTATCAGAAAATAAAAACTGTAGCAGCATTGACATGTTTATGATTAAGGAAACAAGATTCTGAATGAATGTAATTAGACATAAAATAAATTCAGAGATGCTGAAAGCTTCTACAATCATTTAATATACAAAGATCATGTCACAATACTATTCCCAAAAGAACATTTTTTAAGACAGTTTCATGAATAACAAGCGCTTGCTTGTTTATTTTGAAAGCAAAATTTCTCAGCTGTCTGTGAACATCCAGCTGATACTCTCAATAGAATTTGTAAATAGAAAACTCTTCGACAAGCTTGTTAAATATCTATTTGATAATGATATTGACTTAAATTGCTCATGTATTACAATAAATTGTAAGAAATCAAGAATTGAATTATTAATACTAGAAACAAATATAAATATAAATTTCATAAATATACGGAATATAAATGGCTAACTCTTCAGTAAAAGAAATAGGTATTATGCTGTAATAATATAGCAGGTGACAGATTTTAGAGTTGCCTGTCTACACTGTCTCACAATTGTGAGATCAGTTTTTAGAAGAATCATGTTGTCTGCAAAAAAGAATTATGAGTCATCAGCTTGGCTGGAGTCTTGGTTGCAGGAAGATAACTCAGGAAAAAAGTGATGGTAATATTTGCATTTCCTGAAAGGCTTGTATGCTGTTCCTGGATTCCGGAAATTGTACCTTTTATCCTGAGTTTTTCATGGCAGGAGACTGGGGTATTGTCCTTGCAGGAATCAGGGTCTCTGCGGTTGCCTCACTGGAACCCCCAACCCTTTCGGGTCCTACTCCTTGCAGCTGGTGGGACCCCTCCCCTGCCTTCAAGGATCCAAAATGTTTAGTTTTATCCCACAAATCTCTTCCCTGTTGTTTGTTTTATACAAATGTTGATGACCCAGTAAATTTATGGCTAAAATGATTAGCAAGTAATTTTTTCTAGCTCTGTGGGGCCATAACAAGCCATGTAAAGGTTATTAAGGAGATTAATATTAATAATCATATACATGATTAAAGATGACATAAAGAATTCTACACTTCATTAATTCATGACTTATTTATTGAATGCCTAGTCCCAATTATTTCTATACTATCAGCAGTTTTTGTTGTTTAAAACTTTTTATCTTGAAAGAAATTGAAGACAGAAAGCATCTGAGTCAACATTATACATCTGTCATCTTACCCCCACCTCCTCTGCTGGAAGCTCAGCATATTTAAAAGAATTTGCTTTCTTCTCCTTTGCTTTCTTATTATAGACAATTTCCGTTTACTCATAGTCAGGTAATGACTTATCTGGATTTTTTTTTAGGTAAAGGAGGAAAAAGCGTGACGAAGATCCAGCCTCATTCTGCTAGTCATCAAGTCCTCAGTCCTCGGATCTGACCAGACAAGGGCTTGGGAGGAGAAAAGTTGACAGGTCTAGCCGTTCCTAATGGCCTTGTATGCTTGACCCTATAGCAAGCAAGCTGGACAGGAGTGTTTGTCAAATTAAACTGACAAAGCGCATCAGAATTTTTGAAGGGAATTAGGAGCAGTGGGAAAGCATCTCTCGTTTGTGAAAGCACAGAATGGAAAGGATGCCGTGAGCCTCCGGCCTGGGTCTTCCCTCTGTCAGGTCCCTCACTCCTGCAGAAAGCAGGGGCCTTCGGAGCAGAGAAGGTCAGCGCCAAGGCAGGGGTGACCTGCCTCCCGCCTCCCGCCGAAACTCAACTTTCTCATCCCGCACCTTTTGACAGCCGGGAGGAGTCATAGCTCCAACTATGCGGCCTGCAGATGAGCTGGACTGGAAAGCAGGGGTCAGGACGGGGGTCGAGGACTAAAGCACCAAGTCTGGGGATGTTATGCACCCCGGTGCTGCCCAGAACTGGACCACTTTTCCGGAGTTTCTTGGAATCGTCAAGCCGCAGCAGGCGCCGTCTCCAGTGACCTCTCTGAAAGCCAAGATGGTGCAAAATTGTACTTGGGACTGTGATTCATGCGATTATAAAACATGCAAAAGGAACCAGGGTTCAAGCTAAGAGCAAAGAAACCTCTCTTGTCTACTGTGGTCATTTGTGGGAAGTCAGAGAGAAAGACAACAGCTCGTGATAGAACCTGACCGATCGTGACTGGGCGAAGGGGGAGCCGCTCGTGGTCCTTCTCTGCTGCAGGATCAGAGGTCGGAAGGCCGTGAAGTGGCTCAGCTCTGGGCTGGGAAGGTTTGCGTGACTCAGAACTCTTCTCTGTTTGATTCTGAGCCTGACATCAACTATTCAGCTGATGGAGTGGCTGTAACAGTACACACCTGGCATGCAGTGGGGCATTTATGATAATTAGAAATAATCAAATCCAGACCATGGAAATAGGTGCAAGAGAATATTAAGCAATTTGTAGCCAAATGACTTTAGGACCTTAAGGTAAAATTTCCAGGTGCTGCTTCTAGGGCCCATAAACACTTGATTTAAAGGGGCAATGTTAACATGGAGGTTTATGATCAGAGCATTGAAATGAAATTGATTGTGTCTGCTCCGGCTCTAAAAATAAAAATGGAATACTCATTTGGCTCCTAAGTTAAAAGGCTGAAAGCTATGCTTCGCATAGCAAGGCAACGTCTGACATCAGCGAGGAGGCTCAGGACCACGGCTCAGAGCGGCAGGAGAGCTCCCAGTCCAGGTGTGGAGAACACGGACTTTCGCCCTCTTCTGTTGCGTTTCTCTGTGTGCTCCTGGGACCGAGCAGACACCAGGGTGTGAGAAGCTGGCAAAGGCAGTAATGCAGGCAAGCTCCTACACAGGAACCCGGAATGAGAGTGGCTAAAACGCTAACTGCTACGGGGCCTGGTGACATCGAAGTAAGGTGGTCAGGGTGTGGAACTTGGGGGAAACTGAGGCCCTGGGAGAGAAACCTGCTTCAGAGGGGCTGCCACAACGCTTAGCGCTGGAAGGAGAAAATTGTGTTAGGCTGACTCAGATGACATCTATCCAGGAAGTGGAGAAAGAGCAAAAATTTTTGTCCTCTTTCCTTGCAGATCCATTGAAAAAATCTATAAGAAAGTGTCTTGACATCATCCTGTAGATCACAAAGTGCAGTACACTGGCAAGGCAGCGTCTCCCACGCATGAAGGAGTTGATAATTATTCATCAAATGAACAGAGTCAATAGACACAGGCACCTGTAGGAAACAAGAAAGATATTAGCCAGTAGTTTGAAAACAAGGTTCTTCTTCCCTCCTGAGGGATTTACTGTCCATTCAAAGTGGGTCCCTGGTGGGTCAGGTGGTAAAGAATCTGCCCGCAAAGTGGGAAACCTGCGTTCGATCCCTGGGTGGGGAAGATCTGGAGAAGGAGATGGCTACCCACTCCAGTATTCTTGCCTGGAGAATTCCATATGGGCAAAAATCCATGGGGTCACAAAGAGTCAGGCACAACTTAGTGAGCGAACGACAACAACCAATATTACAAAAGCTAGAGAACATCTTCCGGAGAAGGCAATGGCACCCCACTCCAGTACTCTTGCCTGGACAATCCCATGGACGGAGGAGCTTGGTAGGCTGCAGTCCATGGGGTCACTACTAGTCAGACGACTGAAGCGACTTAGCAGCAGTAGCAGCAGCAGAGAACATCTTCATGGTTTTATGAAGATTTTCACAAAGTACTGAGGGATGAATAAAGGCCAAGATAAGTTTCCTGATGTGAACTGCATTCCTGTTCAAGTGTAAACTCTGTGAATGAAGGAAATTTACATCTTATTCCCAAGACCTGGAAATGTAATGAGACAGCGGCTGACACATAATGAATTCTGTTAAAGGCAAGAACAGAGGTGGGAAGCATTGCAAATAGGACAAAATTAGCAATGGGATGTAAACGGTGTTTACAACAACGGTTTACAGATTTATTTTGACTTTTGAAAAAAAAATTACTCTCAAAATGTGTTCGGTGAGATATAACGTCACCACTGCAGCTAAATGTTATTGACAAAATAACTCATTTAGCAAGTGACGTTGTTAAAATGGAGGTTTCCTATAAAACTGCATCTTCCAGTGAACTGGAATGTCTCTTCTGTCAATTTTTTCCTTCAATTAAACCGTGCTGGCCTCAGTATGTATGATATACAGTTCCCGCATCTTCAGCATCTTGCATCACAAAGGTTGCCTTTCTTTGATAAGTCCCGGTTACTTGAGGTCATAGTTTGTTAAAATAAGGAGAAAGCTTGCGGTGGTAGGTCGGGATAGAATGTCTCTTTGTGTAGTATATATTTGACTCTGAAAATGCCCTTTGAGGCAGGTTTCCTATTCTAGGTTCATCCGTGAGGACATCCAGATGATGCAGGCAGAGGGAACTCTCTGAATTCCGTGTCTATTTCAGCCTCATTATTATCACAGAGTCAGTTACCTAAAACCCAAACTGGGTCCATTTATGATCTCAGTTTCAGAAGGTCAGGAGTCTGGACCTTCCACTCAGGATCAGACAGGCTGCATCCAAAGTGCTGGCCTGGGGAGAGGGCGTTTCCTTTCTCTGTAGAAGGGATCCTCTCAGCTCCCAAGGGCAGCTGCTACCCCACCCACTCAGCTCTCTCCTCTTCCTTAAGGCTAGAGCAGAGCACATCCCTGCCTGGAGACGACTCCTCCACACCTTCCTTACAGGGCTCAGCCAAGAGGACAGGTGCCCCAGGACAATCTGCATTTTGAATACCTGCAATCCATCTCATCTTTTTGCCTTTTATGCAGTTCAGTCCATTGAATCTGAAGCTCCAGTACTTTGACCATCTGATGCGGACAGCTGACTCATTGGAAAAGTCCCTGATGCTGGGAAAGATTGAGGGCAGGAGGAGAAGGGGGCAACAGAGAATGAGATGGTTGGATGGCATCACTGAGTCAATGGACATGAGTTTGAGCAAGCTCCAGGAGACACTGAAGGACAGGGAAGCCTGACGGGCTGCGGTCTATGGAGTTGCAAACAGCTGGGCCATGGTGATCTCATCTCATCAAGAGCTTGAATTACACCCGGAGAGTCCCTTTGCCATAGAACAGTGCCTGAACACAGGCCCTATTTGCTGAATTTTGAACGCTGCCCCCAAATATACTCAAGTCCTAACTCTCAGTACCTGCAAATGTGACATTATTTGGGAACCGGGTCTTTGCAGAGGTCAAGCAGAGGTCCTCAGCGTGTACTAGTGCCCTTATAAGATAGAACATCTGGACGTAGACTCACACTCAGGGAGAGCGCCATGTGAAGGTGAAGGCAGAGACGGGGTGATGCTTCCGGAAGGTGGGGACCCCAGAGACCACCACACACCCCCGGGAGGTGGGAGGCAGGCTTGGCACAGGTTCCCCACACCTGCTCGGGAGGAAGCAGCCCTGTGCACATGTGACCTCCAGAACCGTGAGACAGTGAATCCCTAGTGTGTCAGTCACCCAGTCTAGGAGGCGCTTTCCGGGAGCCCTGGGAAACTGCAGCTATGGGAGGGCTGTCCCGTCGCATCCATAGCTCTGCCCACCCTCAGAGAGGGTGTCCTACAGAGCACTTGCCTCACAAAGGGGACCTCTGGGACTTCTGTCCAGCTGCACATCTTCCCAGACCCCCAGTGCACTCTCCCCCACCTCAGCCCCAGCAGGACAGGCAGAACTGCCCAGGAGGCTTGAAGGTGCTGCCCGGCTCTTCCACGGGCCCCAGACCATCACTGTGCGCGCTGGCCGGGAACCCACGCCGCTGTGCGCGCTGGCCGGGAATCCACGCCACTGTGCGCGCTGGCCGGGAACCCATGTCACATTCCTGGGCCCCGGTTTTCTCATCTTTAAAACTAGAGGCTCGAGGTAAGTGATCCCTAAAGTTCTTTATTTTCTGAGATTCCGCACTTGATTCTCTTTGCAGAGCTACGTGCCGGGACTTGGTTAAAGTCGGCCCCCTTGCAGTCCTGAGGCCAGCCTTCCCGCTTTGAGGTTTTGTAGCTGCGTGCTGTGTAACTGGCTTGCCAACAGTTGGATTATTGGATAAACAAGACATTACCTCACTTGATTTTATTGGATAGGGTGTATAATTAACCCTTTTAATAGAAATATAGACAGGCAAGCTTATCTTATGAGCATCTTTGAATAAACTCTCCCAGTGGTTTGAATCTTTGGTTCTGACCTGACTTGCTAGAGAAAAAAATTTTTTTTTGAAAATTAATTGAAATCTTTTCAGTGTAAATGTCACTTCAAGCCCATAATTCTCCCAGCTCCTTATTATCCCAGTTAATAAAGTAAGGCTTACACATTTCCTTTTTTCATTTTTAAAGCCTCATTCTGTACTAGAAAAAAGTTCTTATTCTGTCCAAAATATAGTTTTCAGCCCATTAAGGAAATATTTCTGGTTTTGGTTATAAATGAATTCAAATGGGTGTGCTTTATAGCAATTAAGTCACCTCCTTAAATATTAAAAAGTAAAAAATAAAAGTTTTCCTCTCTGAATATTCTATGTACTCTGATGTTTCTATACACATTTTAACTTTATTATAAATCTTAGAACACATGGGGAAAACAACTGGAAAATCCAAATCATTAATAACAATAAAGACACGTCGATCATTAAGCTTTCATCTATTCAAAGGCCTTGTGAGTAGAATTCATGGATCACTTTCCAAGAAGGAGATAACACATGTGGGTAAATGATTTTTAAAAAGTCCAGTCTTTGAAAGGTTGCTTTTAACAGAGGAGTTACCTAAAAACTTTACTTCATCTTTTTTTTTTTTTTTTTTTTAATTTGAAAGCACAATTTGCAGCCTGTCTCTTATACACATCTAGTTGTGTATAAGAGACAGGCAGGGAT